>VWZX01003864.1:0-208731 GCA_013399015.1 Galbula dea
TGGCCCTTCGTCCCTGGCCTCCAACGCTCTTGGACATTTTTGGTGCCACCTCAGGACTTCTCTGGAGACGTTCTTTTGGTGGAGGTATTATGAATTTTTTGATTTAGACTTGGTATTATTTTGTTGTTTGGAGTCGTTTGTTTAGGATTGTGGAATGTTTTGACGTGCTCTCTGATCCAATATATTCTCAAGGCATCTCTTTGCCATTAATGGCTCTCTCAGGCCTTTAATAAAGTATGCCCCTATTACTGGACTTTTGCCCATTGCCTTCTTTTTGTATTCTCTATTAAAAGCTGTTTAGTTTTATGTGGGTAATTTCTCCTTCTGAAACTCTTAACGTTTTTTCCTAGTCCTCCTTACTTATTGCAGTGAAGTTTTGTGTATTAGAGTTCCACAGGGTTCTGCTCCTCTTTGCCATTTATCTTTGAAGAAAATTAAAGGGGAAAAAAATGTGATCTTGTGCCCACATGACACAATTTATTAGTGTTCCTTTTTTGTTTTGTTTTGGTGTGGGGGCTGCCCAGAGGAACTGCTATTGGAGCCATTTGAGCTAGCCAGCAACAAGGAATGGTTTTGCTACCCCTTGTAGCCTCACTACACAGTGTAAGTAACTCACAGTGAGCCTCCTCCTGCTTGCAACAAGCTCCGATTTCCATCCATTTAGCCTAATTTCTAATAGTTTGTGCCATGTTAAAGACCTAGCTAATTGTTGAAGTCTTCCAGGACTGTGTTCTGTACTAAACCATTACAAAAGTGTTTTAGCTAATTGTCCTTGCTTCAATATTAATTGATTAAGTGTGACACTACGATTAAGGTTCATCCATATATTCTAAATACCTATTAATAAATTGTTTATAAAAACTAATCTCTTCATAAGAAGAGCTTTCCCAAGAGTGGAGTCTTGGAACAGACCCATAAGAATGTTCATCAGTTCATCAGCTTCATCCCACACAAGGTTTTCTGCCTCCAAAGGAACTGAGAAACATCTATTCAACTGAGCATCTTGAAAAGCTGCTAGGGCTCTGCCATGTGTGGCATTTAAGTAGTTGCAAGTTTTATTTCTTGTATGATTGTATCCTGTAAGCATTTTACTCAGTACATACAAGATTCTTTTTGAAGCTTCTGCACAAAAATTAGGACAGGACTATTTGAGCATGTTTCACTGAAAAGAATGAGTTTTCTAGGAGTGCCCTGGTTTGCATTTTAAGTATTTTGCTGTTCTTGGGTTTTGTAAAGGAATTTCACTGTTGCCAAATAAAGTGATCCTTGACACTGTGGAGTGACTGAGAAAATACTTTGCCTGTTTGCTGTGTTGGGGTAAGAGTCCAAGAAAGATACAGTCCTTTGAGGGAGGGGGTAATAACAAAACCTATTTGTAGGGCCTTGATAGACTGTAAACATAGGAGAGTTTTATGCTCATCATTAATTTTTAGGGTATGTTAAAGCATTATTATCATTCACCTACATACTTGGCTGTTTTTGTTGTAGTGGAAGAGAGATGCTATAAAGGCAGATCAAAGTCACCTACAGTGTAACCAGTGCAGGAATGTGTTTCTCATGTTTTTATTACTTTATTTGCATTAGAATGCTATGAAGAAGCCACATTAGATCTGTATTTCTGAAACACATCAACCCTGTCAAATAATGGCATGATTATGTGTAATTTGCGACAGGTAAACCTGGGATGCAAACCAAACAACTACATTCAGAAAAAAAGAGTTTAGAGATGAGAGTTAATGACAAATTGTCCACTAGAATGAAAATGCTTTGTGGGCTTCTTTATCTGGCTGGGCTGAGCCATGCTCCATTCCCAAGTGAAGCAGTGTTGATGTAGTTTTAACTGCTGATCTGACATACTGCTTCTGAGAAGCAAAACCTAAATAATTAAAATGCCTGATGCTATTTGCAGTTTGTCAATAGATGTATGTAACAATCAAAAGTTTTAATCTTGACTAGTTGTGGATGTCTGTTTTCTCATCCTTAAGGCTGTGAGTCTATACTGAAATCTCTCCTTCAGGGTGTTTTAGGGTTGTTAGCATTCCCTGTGCAGCTTGCTGTAATATTTAATGTGCATGGTAAAAAGGTTAGACAAAGCTGTGATCTGTGTCATCACAGTTGGATGGTGTCATACCATCCCAATGGATTGATGTAGGAAATGAAATAATGCAATGTCATAGAAGGTTCCATTATTTAATAGCTCTTTAAAGATGCTGGTATTTTAAAAGAACTAGAGACCTAAGTAAACAAGACAAAATTGCTTCTTGGCACTCAAATAAACCAGTAAGGCTACTAAAGCCACATGAGTCACATCCATAATGAATTTTCTTGAAACTTGGGAAAGCAGGGATTTGTTTTCTCAGGGCCACAGATTCAGTCTCTCACAGACCTCCCATGTCAAAAAATTGAATGCCAAAGGGGAAGAAAAAAAGAAATCCCACACAATATTCTAAAGAGTATTTGACTCTAATCCAGTTATTGCTGTAGATAAGTTTACATGAAGGTTGAACTAGAAACACAATGATCCCAAGCAGTAGTGCAGACTGCATATTGTGAGATGCTTTTAGAAATAATAGCATTACTGAAGAGGGCATTTGCCACTGCAAAAGTGTAAGAGAGAATGATTATGACTTTAGAAGTCTTTACAACGTGCATGGGAGAATCCTCCTGATACCTGGTGTATCCATAAGCAAACTTTATGGTCCCAAAGGGAACTGGGAAGCGATGAGAAAGGCAGGGTAAAATGAAAAACTCATGTAAGTGGGATTACAAACAGGAAAATCTGAATTTACATGACAACATGGACTGCAGCAACCACTCCCATGATGTTCAACTGCTCTGAAATGGTCAGTTGTTGAACGTTTGTGAATTCTTAGCTGTTTCAGAAGATGCTCCTGAGCAATGTCTATCAGGTGTCTAAACACTCCTGTGTTACTGATAGGTTTCATTTTACAGGGAAAAATATGTGTTTGTAATATCTAAAATGATCCTTGGGTATTCTCTGAGTACCTGAAAGGAGGTTGTAGTGAGGTGGGAGTCAGTCTCTTCTTCTGGGTTAGCACTGGTGGGAGTTGATGATCTTAGAGATCTTTTCCAACCTTAATGATTTTGTGGTTCTGTTGGATCTGTTCCCAGTAGAAGAGGGAAGCTGATAGCTATTGCTGTACACATGGCATTGCATGGTGTGCAGGCAGTAACGTGCCACTGAGTCTGCTGGGTGCTTTTCTTTCAGAGACTGATGTTTCAAAAGTTAGCTTTGGAGTCAGGTGGGGAGTTATGAAGTGGTTCCCTGGGGGGATGCTTAATACACCGCAATTTGTGGATGAGAATGCAGACTGCTAGAGCTGAGTGTTTGCAAATGTCAGGTCGATCTTCATCAGGATTTCCATCACAGTGCAAATAAGTGCAGATAGACACCAAAGGCATTCCAGACGTTGGCTCCTCTTTCACTGTTCTAAAGCAGAGAACACTGAAAACTTTGTTTTTCTCAGCCTGAGGGCAAGGCCATGGGAAAAGGTCCTTTCAGGTATATTCCAGCAGAATTTAGATTAAATAGGGACACAATCTGACTCCCCATATTTAATAAAAAGCAAGAAGACAGTCAGCAAGAGAGAGTTTATGGTATATATGAAAAATGTATTACCTCTATGTTTTATAAACGCAAGCTTCTGAAATATGGAGTAGGTACTTGTACATCCTGTCCTTGCTTGTGTTTGAACACTGCTTCTTTTCTTTGTAATTGCTTAGATTTTGTCAATTCACTTTTATTTTTTTTTTTTCCACAATTTTCATTTTCCTAGAGAACTTCATGGAAAAGTGTGAAGCACAGAGGCTGTGTATAATGCAATAGTCAGATATTTCTGCCTAGAAGTAATAGCAGGACACCTATTTTGATGATCTTATAAGTCTCTTCCAACCTTACTGATTCTGTGATTCTTTCTTAACAGCTGAAATCCAATCTCCTTCCTAGGAATCACATATTGCATGTTGGGACTTTGAAGGGTAAGAAAGGCTTGGCCCCAGCAGCATGCTGTCTTCCAGGGATGCTGAAAAAGTTTGTAATTTACAGCTCCATGTCTCCTGATGGTTGTGCTTTGCTTTCCCACACCTTGTGCAAACAGCATCAGAAGGGTTGAGCATTGCCTGGAAATGATGCAGTTTCATGCTTGGAAAACAGCACTTGTGGCTGCTTTTCAGGAGAACCCTCTTTTAAGCATGAGCTAATCATGCCAGCAGTGTGTCCAGGTGGCTAGGAAGGCCAACAGCCAACAGCATCCTGGCTTGGGTCAGCAATAGTGTGGCCAGCAGAACTAGGGCAGTGATTGTCCTCCTGTACTGGGCACTGGGTTCAGTTTTGGCCTCCTCACTCTAAGAAGGACATTGAGGTCCTGGAGTGTGTCCCAAGAAGGGCAATGAAGGTGGTGAAGGGTCTAGAGCGCAAGGCTTGTGAGGAGCAGCTGAGGGAACTGGGGTTGTTTAGTCTGGAGAAGATGAGGCTCAAGGGAGACCTTCTCACCCTACCTGAAAGCAGGTAGTTACCTGTTTCCCAGGTAACAATTGATAGGATGAGAGGAAATGGCTTCAAGTTGCACCAGGGGAGGTTCAGATTAAATATTAGGAAGAATTTTTTCACCAAAAGCATTATCGGGCATTGGCCCAGGCTGCCTAGGGAGGTGATGGAATCACCATCCCTGGAAGTGTTCAGATAGCTTACAGATGTGGTGTTTAGGGACATGGTTTTGTGATGGGCATAGAATCATAGAATGGCTGAGGTTGGAAGGGACCTTAAAGATCACCTAGTTCCAACACCCCTGCCATGGGCAGGGACGCCACATGCACTAGGACCAGGTCATCCAGGGCCACATCCAGCCTGGCCTTAAACACTGCCAGGGATGGGGCCTCCACAACCTCTCTGGGCATGGTAGTGTTGGATGGATGGTTGGACTTGATGATCTTGGGGGTCTTTGCCAACCATAATGATACTCTGATTCTAATTGGGGGGTCGTATCCATTTAGGTGTGAGCAGACAGAAAAGTAAGCTCTGTGCATACTGAGACCTTGTCAAAAGGCAGAGACAATTCAAGGGTTTTGAACTTTTGCAGACTACTTGAACAGCCTAGATTCAGCTCTGGATTCCTGCTTACTCTTCCAGCTCCCTCTTCCTCACCCCAGCAGCCCCTGTGCAGGCACCAGAATCATGCCACTTGAACAACCACATTCATTAATCTGGCCTCTTGACTGGTTTGTACAGGACTTTCCTTCTGCTCTTGAAAGCAAATCCTGTATTGAACCTCTCTAGACAGGCCTTAATTGTCTTTGCTCCACAAGCCTTAATTGCTTCCTGTGGAGCATCTGCCAAGAAAGAAACCAGGCTTCCAAGCACTGCTGCTATAGGACTTGTTTGAAGCCCAAGCCTTTAAACCTCATGAAAGGCAGACTAGATACTTCTTATGAATCAGTTCCAGCTTCCCATTAATGTCTGTATGTAACTGCTTTCTTTGTGTGGCTGCCTTCATGGTCCTCCACAAGTTCATTTGGTGGAGAGATGCTGGCTGAAGCCAACCAAACCAAAGGTACTCTTGATTTTCCCCAGTGCTCAGGACCACTCTGTGGCTATGGCAGATTAAATGCACATGGAAAAGTGAATTGCTGCCCCACAGGCTTAACTGCCTGGACTGTCCAAACTCTGCCAACCCACACAATTCTCCATGACCCATATTCAGGTTAATGTTTTTCATACTCCTTTGTATTGCTGAAGGCCCAGGTGCTGTTTGTTAGGAATTTTAAATGCACCAAAGGAAGTGCATCCTCCAAATTTTTGCATTGGGTAAGACCACACATCCAAGGAGACTGTAAATCTTCCAGCTTCATCTCCACCACTGGCTGAAGGATAAATTCCCAAATGGGCCTCTGGCTGTCACAGTTAGCTGTCTCAAGTCCTGGGAACACCAGGGCACAGTCAGGATCCTGTGTGAGGGATTTCCTTGACAGTTAAAGGAACTATGTCGAGCAGCAATGAAAAGGAAGGCTCTTAGAAGGTTCATGTGGTCAAAGCCTTCCCACAAACTTCTTTCAGCTGTATTAGATATAAGTAGCTTTTCTTCTGAGTTTCTGCCAGTGTGGCCAGGGGCTTTCCTGACTTCTTCTTGTGGGTAGAATGCTCTTTAGTCAGAGGTGGTTCTAGTGGAGAGAAGAGCAGAGTTGCTGCAGAGCCCAGCCTGTGGGAACTGTAGGATGTGGTCTGTCCACACAAGGGCTGCCAAGGCTTTGACTGGGCCAGGCCAGGTTACAACAGCTTTACCAGTTTCCTTGGGAAGCTGCAAGAGGATCTGGTGTCTGGGCAGTCTGGCAGGGCCAACAAGGATAAGCACAAAGATTGGTGGGAGAGAAGGTGTGGGTTGGGGATGAACTTTCACATCGGCAATCTGTGAGAGTAGTTAAAGGTAGAGGTGTGGAAAAGACTTCCCAGTTGAGGACAGTGCAGGGAAAGGGTTAGCAGTGAGGGGAGAAGAGGAAATGGCCTCAGGTTGCACCAGGGAAGGTTTAGATTGGATATTATGAAAATTTTCTTCCCTGCAAGAGCAGTTAGGCATTGGCACAGGCTGCCCAGAGCAGTGGTGGAGTCATCATCCCTGGAGAGGTTCAAAAACATATAGATGTGGTACTTAGGGACATGATTTAATGGCACAGTGGTGATAGGTTGGCAGTTACACATCATGATCTTAGAGTTCTCTTCCAACCTTAATGATTCTGTGAGAAAGCTCCATTGCTCTGTTGTTCAATCACTTTCTATCTTGTGTCAGCATTTTTAGCAGCTGCCAGGGAAGCAATGGGTCTTGTTTTGTGTGCAGAGCACATTTGTTATCTTATGTGACACCTAGGGCATCCTCTTTGGCTTCCCATGTTCTTAATGTCTGACTTCATATCCAGTGATGGATGTGTGGAGCCCATGCTAATGCATGGAGAAAGCAGTCCTGCTCCAGCCAATGTGTTTGTGTGTCAAAATCATGGAACTATTAATTGCTGACAGCAAGGAATTCCTTGGTCAGGGAGATAACAGATTTATATGTTGGTGCATGGGAGTATGTTTTTATGTGATCCTTTCATGGGTTATTATGCATTTAATTTAATTAGTATTGCTTCATAATAGCCTTTCTTGACCAAAGTATAATACATTATTTCAATAAATTATTATTATTATATCTCCTTGTGATTGTCTCATAGGTGCCTTTAGATACTTGCCAGGTAACACAGGCACTTATCTCCCCCAGGGTTGGCAGAAGTTGTTCCTCCCCTATAATAATTAGCATAACATGTTTCTAATCCTGTCTGCAGGGAATCTATTTGATTCTTGTTTTCCCCTTCTGGAATAAAGAAAAATATTTAAGTTCATAATAATAATTATCTGTGTTTATATGAAGTCAACCTGCAATTTGGAAAAGAGTATAAACTTTGGCCTTTTTAAGTATATGACAAGAGTGGCTTAGCAACAAACATTACATTCTAGCTCAGCTTTAATAATGCAAATATTTATGTATGTGTCTGTCTAAATGCAAATGCTTATTTATAGGTATGGAATCATAGAATTGTTTTGACTGAAAAAGACCTTTAAGGTCATGGAGTCCAGCTGTTAACCCAGCACTGCAATGTCATAACTAAACAATGTCCCTCAGCACCACATCTACACATCTTTTCAATCCCTCCAGGGTTGGTGACTCCACCACTGCCCTGGGCAGCCTTGATCAGGGCTTGACATCCCTTTGAGGGAAGATTTTTTCCCTACTATCCAACCTAAACCTCCCCTGGCACAACTTGAGGCTGTTTCCTCTCATCCTGTCACTTGTTATCTGGTAGAAGAGACTAACACCCATCTCTCTCTAGCCTCTTTTCAGGGAGTTGTAGAGAGTGAGAAGCTCTTGTGCTGATCCAAGCCAGGATGCTGTTGGCCTTCTTGGCCACCTGGGCACACCTCCAAACTAAAAAAAACCCAAAGGTCTTCTGGAAGAGCTCCCAATAGCACAGTAAGTAACCAGATGAATTAAGTGTCCGAGCTGTGATCTTCATCTCTGCCACATTAATGCTGCTATGAATATTGTGAAATACTATTGTCCATCAAGACTTTTCCTGCAGTCTACAAGCTTACACTGTCTCATGACCATTTTCAAGAGTTACTTGGTTAATTTTCTCTCTCCCCTAAGTCATCCTGTGGGTTGGATGTTCCAGGTACCCCATATTGTGGTCAAGCAGTGGTGTGTCACAGAGCAGTGAGTACTCTCCTCAAGAAGTCCAGTCTTACTCCTTCCCCACACCTGCTGATCCTCCATAGCTCAAGACCATCTTCTCTCCAGAAGACTTTGACCCAGCACAGCTTTTGAGCAGAACCATCTTCTAAAGGTACCATGCTGTAAGCAGTAGACCTCCTCAGCTAAGGTAGCTCTTTCTTATTCACACAGGGCTGCCACTGAAGGGACAGGGTTGTAGAGCAAACTTTGAGGTGGAAAAAGGGAGGAAGGGATGTTTCTGGGAAATGGAATGCAAACTGGGAAATAACATAAGTCATATGTTATTCTTTCTTCAAACATATCCAGAACAGCAGCCACTGTACAAAGGGTTAAAAATTGTTCAGACAATACATGTATATATTTTTAATCTAAGGACATTACTTTTTATTTTATCCCTTTTGTACTTGCCAATACTTTTGATCTCTCCACAAAGGTCACAACTTCTCTCTGAACAAGGAAGGAAAGCAGGATAACATAGAGTAAGAGACATTCTGATGTTACTACATTTCTGACAGGTGAAGTTTTGAATCACTCTGTGGTTGGCCATTCTGTAGGTAAAGCTGTCACTACCTGAGAGGCTAGGCCAGAATGACTCAGTCAGATTTGATCTGAGATCCTTCATTAAATCTCACAGGAGTGGCTGCAGACTTTTGAAGACATGTCCCCCACCTGCTAAGGATGGATACTCCATGATCCTTCATGCAGCCTTTAGCCAATTTTCTGACCTTAGGCTTGTTATCAAAATAAAGAGATTCTAAAGAAAGTGGTTTATGTGCTTAACACAAGCCATGGTGGCACACAGGAAAGTGGAAATAGAAAGTCCTGTTCATTTCAGAAGGAAAAAAACCAAGTGAAGATATTTATTGATACATTGTATCATTTTTCCTAAATACTGTGTTTCTTAAGCCAAAATACCACACTTAGAGGAACATCCTGAAATATGCATCAGGCATTTCCAGGGCAAAAAAAAAAAAAAAGAGGAAAGTCTGAAGTATTGAAAGTGATAGAGAAGTTTCTTTGAGCTGCATTTACTTTGTTCTCTAAAGGAATGTTTGAGCAGTCTTTAGCTGGATATTTAGCAAGCTTTAACTGAAGTTACTTTTATCAATACTACTAGACTGCAAAGTTTTTAGGTCAAATATTAGTGAGCTTTGTTTTTCCTTTTCCTGATATCTTGACTCATCTATGAGGAAAGCTTTTACTCATTGGTCACTAGGAACTGACCTTTTTTTCACTTGACATGACCCCCAGCTGAACTTTTACTGCTTTTGTTCTGTCCCTGCTCTGAAGTGATATCAGCTTTCCCTTGTCTCTGGAAAAGCTCAAATCCAGGCTAAACCCCAATGTGCTCTGTGGTTTTGGTTGAAGTCTGAACACGCAGTTTGCAAAGCTCAGGCTGCTCTGCTTCATTTTATTTGCCCATAATCTTAGCTTAATTGCAGTCACTGGCTTAGCTTCACTGCTGTTGGCACAACAGGAGAGTCAGATCAAGCCTGTCCCTTTTTTGTCCTCTTTTAGCAGCTTGGCAGAGAGAGTTGCTCATGTGGAATTGGTAATCATTTACTCTATGGCCATACCATAACAGCAGTGGTTTGTTCCCATTCAGGATGTCCCACCCTGTTTATGCATACAGCAGGAGGTTAAAGAGGGCTGAGGTACCTACATCTGAGAAAGCAGCCCACCAAAACCCTTCCAAACCACAGAGGTGCCAAAGCATGTCTGCCTTCAGATGTCTGCAATCCAGAATTAACTTTGCCTGAGTTGAGCAAGAAGGGTTTCATCTCACCTCCATGAGGCATTACCAGGCTGAGACAGGGCAGAAGACCTCCCAGGAACTGTCTGTGGCACATAAGTGAGACCTGAGCAGCTTTGTGTTGTTCCAGAGCACAGTAACAGTAGTTGAAACCACAGGAGAAGTGAGGAGGAGTGAAGGGGATGAGTAAAGATGTTAGCTTCAGGTGGCTCCCAAGCTTTGCACACTAGTATTGAGTGTGTCACCTGGGAAGGGGCTTTGACCTCCCATGGTTCCATGTGCCTGCTGTTGAGAGCCTCATGGTACTTTGGGAAGGAGTGATGCTGTGGCAGTTGGTTTTGCTAATGCTGCAGAAGGTTTTGGTTGCTTGGTTGGTTTGGAGTTTGGTTTTATTTGTCTGAAGGGCTGAGGAAGAAGTACTTCCCATAGGATGAGAGGTGAAGCAGTCTGAAGGGAGGGTGGTTGGGCAGGGATGTTTCCTTTACAGAGAGGAAGGACAGGTATGGTGAAAGATGAGAGTTGGAGAAGAGCTCTGGATGAAACCAGCATTGCCACTTATCTGTACCTCTCACTGGTACTGTAAACAAGATCATTTAAGCCACCTTGCTATTAACAGACATTTAAAGTGGAAAGCAGTCTAAGTTGAAAGCTATTAAGGAAGAGACTTTAAATCCATGTGAAGACAACAGCTCAGGAACTTAATTTAATATCATAATAAAATATTCTGCTATTTTATGGAGTTTTAAAATACTTGTGCTTCCTGTCACTACCTTCCTACAGACTGAACAAGAATCAGTAAGAAATATCAATAGGTATCTGTGGCTCTTTCAAGACACTGAAATACATATGTATGCCACTTTGTCCTACCACTTCAAACTGTGGGGATAAAAATCCATTTAATATGTAAGCTGAATGCAGCTTATCCTCACACTGAAACTCTTATTGCAGCCTCAGGAACAGAGCAGGGAGAAAAGTGGAAGGAGTAGTTGCCAGACTGCTGGCAGAATTGCTTCTTAAATGCTAAAGAGAACAGGGATCTTCATTTTGGTTGTTTGAGTTTATTACTTTGGATGTACTGCCCATTAAATTCATCTCTTCTCTCTGGTGACCAGGGACAGGACCTGGAGGAATGGCATGAAACTGTGGCAGGAGAGGTTCAGGTTAGATGTTAGGAAAAGGTTCTTCACCCAGAGGGTGGTGGAGCATTGGAACAGGTTCCCCAGGGATGCACCAACTCTCACGGCATTCCAGAAGCATTTGGATAATGCTCTGAGGCACATGGTGTGATTTTAGGGTTGTCCTGTGCATAAATAGGAGTTGGATTTGATGATCCTTGTGGGTCCCCTCCAACTCAGGGCTGTTCTTCAGCAAAGCATATCACACAGCTCTGATTTGAAACACTGCCATGGGCCACATTGATGGAAACCCAATCCCAGCAGGAGCAGGCAGCCTTTCCTCACAGCCTTTCTGGAAGAATTTCTGGTTAAATGCTGGCCACAGCATAGTCAGTTTGATTTCTGTTCCCTGCAGATGGCTCTCATTGTGTGGTTTACTTTGCTGCAACAGCCTTCTATGTCAAGGTGACACTGTACCAAATTACAGCAAGAATTAGCAAAAAAACCCTTAGTGATGTGCTCATTAGGCTGTTTCATCTGGGAGTTAGTTGATTTTGGTTTTATTGATGTCCTTGGGGAAAAGCCAATGTGTTTTCTTTTCTCAAAATATTTTGGATCTAAAACTCATATTGCCAGAGAGGATTAAATTATCTGGGCTTATCTGCTGTTTCCATCTGAAATAGAAAGTGCAACTACACACTTTTCTTCTTGGTGATTGGCATTATGTGGCTTACTTTGGAAATTTTCTATTCAAGGGTCCTTGTGTTACAAACCTGAGACCTTTGAAAATAGAACATCACCAAAACTGCATTTAAAGCTACCCCATGTAGGTGTAACCTCACCTAGAACATCCTCACTTACATGCAGATTGGTTTTCCACTGTTCTTAAAGTGGTTTCCTTAGGACCCAGGGGGAAGGCAGTACCCAAATTCCACAGAAATCCACTGGAAAACACCAGCTGATGCAGCTCACTGTAAGCTTTGGGCTGTTCTGTTAGCTTGGCTTAGTCCAGGTTTAAAGCTTGCTTCATTGTTCATGAGGATGCACCCACATAAAAGCCACTGCAGGAAGAAAGGTACAGATGAGGCAGAGGCTGAGGCAGTGCAGCTGATGGTTCTTTTTTAAAGGATGATAAGAATGAGGTTGTGTGGGGTCTTTGTCTCTTCTTCTCCATTTCCATCTAGCTGTCACTTCATTAACCTACTCCAATTCTCAGGAACCATTATGGTGAACAGCTCTCTGCTCTGTGACCTTCCTGTGCTTTACAGTCTCAAAGCCTTAAGTAATGTGGCTTGATGTCTTCTTAATTCACTTTAAAGTTCCTGTGACTGCAATATTGTGTCTGAGTGACTCTGTCATGGGCAAAGTATGCAGGCTGGGAGAAATGGGAACAGAAAATATGGGCAGTGATGAGTGATGGCTAGGAAGCTACCAAAAAACAGATGATGTAAAAATAGATGGGTAAATGTAATTCTTGCAGTCTAAGCTGAAAGCAGATATAACTGAAAGGACTGTAAATAAATAAATAAGATTGCCAATAAGAGATAAGTAAAATTATTCCAAGGACCTTTTCATTTCCATGGTTCCAGAAACTTATTCTGTCCTTATTATGTAACACCTAATTTATATCTTATAACTTAGTATCTTAAATATCTTCAATCTCTTATAACTTCAATCCATCTTATTCAGATATGTCAGTAGAACTCTGCAAGACTGAAATCCTCTGGGACTATCTAAATGAAATTCTGTAGTCCCTTATAACATTTCTGTTGAAGCTTATTATTGCTTTTAATAAAGCTGCTGAAAGTTCCCAGGGGAGATCAATTGGAGTAAAACTCCATAGCATTGTCTAATTACTGTAGATATCCAAAGAAGATGATGATAATAATAATAATATCCAATCTATATAATCTTTCATCATCCAGATCTCCATTTAGAGACTGAATACTTGGGAAAGTTTCATAACAGCTGTAGAGAAACTCAGCACTCTCTGGGTCATGATTTTTCTTTTCTGCTTCTCATGGTTCAATTAAAATAATTTCCAGTTTTCTCTTATCTCTTTAGAAAGTTATATTCATGAAAATCATCAAGCTAATTCCTTATGAGAGCAATGATCTTCTTCCTCACTCAGTAAATTAATCCAGCCCATTTCTCCTTTTGAGTAACTATGCTTTGAGAGGCTGCCTCTTATGTATGTTGATGGTGGGGGTTTGTGTGTTGTGCAAGAATTAAGTGGTGTTGATCAGGGGGGGAAGGAAGAAGAGGGAAGTTATGAAATACAGTCAGAGATTTTTGAACACCATGTGAAAAGAGGGTGCTGAAAGTCTAATGAAAGACAGGAACTGGGATCCAGGACAAAATTGTGTTGGAGACTACTGCAGGACCAGGACAAAACACTGATAAAATCCTTAGCAGTTGGCCAGCTAGTGCAATTCAGATGGAAGGTGCAGAAAGCAGATTCTCTCCTCACATCCAGGAGATAATAGAGACTCCAGAAGAGTTCAGCCAAAGAAACTGGAGTGCACAACAAAAAATCATGTCATGTTGTCATGTGTGTCACAGCATACAGAAACCAGAGCAGTGGTCAGCCTTGGTAGGAAGTGTGCACTGCTCTGAAGAGTGGTCAGTGGATTGGCAGGGGGGGTGACAAGAGCACTACTAGTTTAGAAAGGGTGACAGGATCTCAAGTCAGCCAAGACTTTGAGATCTGTCTGCACTCTTGTTCAAGGCAAACATACAAAAGAAGTTAAAACAAGATAAAAATTGAGATTTGTTTGCATAATGACAGGAACAAGGTTCCTTATGAAAGCCAACTTATGAGAGCCAACTCAGAAGAAAGCAGATGAAAATGCTTTGAATACAGCCTTTGCCAACCTTTGTCTTTGAAAGAGAGGATGTTTTCCCTTTTCTCACTCTCAGTCAAGAAACTTTCTGTTGTTTTCTACTCTGCAGCAAATTTTATGTGGTCCCCTAGGTGAAAAAGCTTCCTTTTTATCTCCACTGAGGCATCCTGATGTTGCCATCTCTCTCCTCACCTGCCCCAGCTGAGTCCCTCTCTGTCCCACCTGCACTCAGAGGCTTCCCCATGGATCTGTGGGTGGCCAGTGGTGAGGCTGCACCAACCTCCACACCTCTGCAAGCACCAGGATCACTGGAACTGGGGGATCTCCAGGAATCAATGGACACAAGAGCTCCAAAGCATGGTGGAATTGTTGATCCAGAAGAAAATGGGAAGTTTCTTAATTCTAAAGTGACCAGAGGCTTGAAACCCAGAGTGGTGTCTGCAATGCAGGAGGACAACAGCAGTCAGAAAATAACCAGATGCAGAGAGGTTTTGCAGCAGTGGAACAGAAGGACTTGGGACTTCAAACAGGACCTGGTGAGCAGTGGACACCTGGACAACAGCTCCTAGAAAGTTTGGGTTTTTAGCAACAAGTGTGAAAATTTCAAGTTGAACACAAACACTGATTCCTGAAGAGACTCTGTTCCAGGTGAATGTCAAAAAAGCACTGATGTGAAGAGGGAGAAAAGGTATATTTCAACTTTATACCAAAATATATGAACCTATCTAGAGCCCAAAAGAGTATGAGCAGCAATTTCTGGCACTCCTGTGAAGGATAAGACCCAGGAAAGTGGACTGAATTTATTAGAGGAGCATAGTCCTTGCAGCACTGTATTACTCCTTAGCAATCCTAGATGGACTTTTTTTTGCCATCAGTGTTACTCATTCTGAGAGAAATGTGTTCAAATTGACATTTAAGGGTCATTTAAGGATTGGGCTGTATAATAGATGGTTTATATTGGCCCTAAATAAACAGCAAACATCAAGGAATTTGTTAAGGCTTTTGCTTGTGTGAAAGATTATTAAAAAATCTCCAGGGAGACCATGTCAATGAAATAGGAAAATCAGCTTCTTGGACAGAAATAAGGACAGAAGAGCTTAGGCTAAGGGGAAATAAAAAAAAAATAAAGAGGTATTTGGCTTAATCTCAGGCAGTAAATATGTGTTTGTGAGATCTCATTTAATCAAATCCACTTTTGCTAGATGCAGTGTGTTTTAAACGTGTGTCTGGCAGATGGCAGTAGTCTAGAGAACACCTTGGTGTGGTATGGGGTACTTTTTAAGTGCTTTTTATTTTCAGTCTAGCTGGCTGGTGAGAAAAAGGTGTTGAAATCATTGTTTTAAAACAAAATGAGGATAGAGCAATGTGGATATTTTGGTTAGCAGTGTGTCATGGTGCTAGGGCTACTAACAAAATTGAATCCTCAGGGAGTGCAGCAATGAGAGACAGATCAGGCAGAAGAAAACATGAGAAACTGAAGTCCAGGAACTTCTATTTTATGAAAGTTATGGGCTGGTGGGAAGCTGTTGTTCTTGGTCCCAAGGGCTAGCTGCCAGCTGTGAGGCAGTGGAGCCCTGAAATGGTGATGCACATCAAGGACTCCTGGGGGTGGGAGAAGAAGGTGCCCTGCAGAAGCTGCCTGGAGCCCAGCCAGAAGCATGAGGGTGCTGTGGGGTGGTGGGCCCACAGTTTGGAGGGCCTGCTGGAAATGTGCTGGGTAGCACTTCATGCTGTAGAGTATTCATCACTAATATTCTGTGTATGACTACTTAGGTTGTTTATTGTGTTAGCTATGGTACACCAGTCACTCAAATAGTTGTGGTAGTGAAAAGAACAAGGTGGAAACATCTCCTAATTGGCTGCACCTTCTGTGAGGTGGTGCAGGCTGAGTGGATGCATGACACAGTGCTGCAGGCTTCCCTGTGCAGATGGCTGCTGGTGGAACCAGGTAGCTTAGAGGTAACAAAGGAAGAAAGAGAGTGGAGGAGCAGTAAGGACAGAATTCTGGCAAGCTTCTGAAAAGCTTCCTCCAGGCAACCTTCTTGTCTTTCTTCAGGTCTTTTGGTGCTTTTATGTCCCTCTCCCCATGCCCAGCTCACTGCTGTCCTCCGTGGCTGTGTTCCCACCTCCCTTTCTTCTCCCCTCCCAAACTATCTCTGCTTCTCCAGGCACTTGTCATTTCCTCAAAGCCTTCAGGTTTCCACTGTGGTAGTGACTTTTAGTTCCATGGTGGCTTTTTATTGCTACTGACCTCTTTTAAATAGGGCAGAGGAGAAGGACAGAGCATTTAGGCCTATTTTCTTCTTTTCTTTCTGAGAAGAAAAATTGTCTGTACGCCCACATTGGTGTGTAAAGTTCATGGACACAGTGCAAAATCAAACAGCTTAATGATTTCTCTGGCTGAATAACTCTTGGATCATTATTTTTTGGCCATCATCTCTTGATGCATTGTACATCCTTCTGTCCAAATGGAAAACAATATAGTCAGAGGCCAGATTTGCAGCTGATTTAAGTTGGCATGGTTTTGGTTTATTTTATTCAGCTGAGTTTTTGCACAGGGTCTAGCTCTGTCTCTAGATCTTTGTAGCCTGCTTCCTGCTATTCAAAACATTAATCTGTCAAAATATAGATCTATAGAATTGTGTGTTTTCCAGTTAATATACCAAATAAGAGGAAGATGCAAGAGACCATGTCATTTTTAATTCTATCATATTTGTTTATTCTTAAGTTATTGAAATCAAACATAACATTTTAAGAATAGGTCAAGTCTTATTTAATAGTCACATTTCAAGCACATAGGACTAATGAATGCAAAACACTTCAAGATATTGCATTCTCAGCATTTTGTAACAAGTGATGTCTGCAGCTGGGCAAAGAAAGAGATGTAATTTTATCATGTTGAAATAAATTCTACACTCTATAATTTGCTTAGCCAAAACCTAGCCAAAGTGTTCCAGGGGCTTGTAGGAGAGGTTTGTGCTATTGGTGTGACAGCCCCGATGGATCATCAAAGCTTCACAGTGTGGTGCAGTTTCCTCCTCCTTCTCAGGGAGGTGCTGATGCCTCAAAGAAGTATCAGACAAAATGATCTCCTTCTATTTTGGCAGTTCTGTTGTTCTCAAATGCTCAGCAAGCCTTCTTTTTTGTATAAGAATAGGATCTGCTTTTTGTAACCAAAGTTTCTGCGTTTTCAATTCTCCTTTACTATTTCAGTCCATAACTGTCCCTTTGTGACTTCAAAATCAACTGCATGTGAAGATGAGAGATGCTGAGTAAGAAGTGGGACCAGAAGGGCTGGGAGGCAAGTGTTTAACAGGGATGGTATCTGTAATGTTTTTAGAGCTCATTATTAGCTTTAGACAGTTCTTTAAAACTGAGAGTATGGATTCCAAACCAGTAAACAAAAATGAGAAGCCTTTGAACAACTTCTCCTCTTCCTTGTTGTTACAAATCGTTACAGGCTAAGTTATGTCTTCCATCAAACATGAGCATATTTCATAGCCATAGGAGCTAGGCATGCAGAAAGAGGAGGGGAAGAAAAAATAATCCTGATTTACTGACTACAGCTTGGTTGTTTTTTTTTATTTATTTATTCTTTTTTTCTTTCCCTGCAGCACAGCCCACACAAAATCAAAGCAGTGTTTATCTGCTCCGATGCAACACAATTATCATCATTCGCCATGAGAAAGTCAATATGCCCTGGAGAGAAACAAAGCTAGCAAAGATTATCTGCTGTCCTTTCCCACCACCATGGGAAAACCATCATTAACAGTGTGGCTTTGCTACTTTCCAGTCAGGGAACCAAAGCATGTACCCTCACAATCATCTCTGGTAGCACCAACCCCTTGGTGAACATCAGGTGCCCTTTCCAACCGTGCCAGCTTATACGAGAAGAGTCATATTAAAGACACGTGGATTTTCTTGTACATGTCAGTCCTTGAAGGGTCATTACATAAGCTGGCACCAAAGTGTCTTGGCTTTTCAGTCTCTGAGAACTGTGGTGACCATCTGTAAGATCTGAATTGTGCAGCTGTATTCAATAAGACACTGTTGGCCTCAATCTTGGAAAAAAAATGGCTCGTGCCAAACCGTCTATCACTGTCAATTTGGCTCTGCTTTCAAATGACAAAGAGAAATTTCCCCTGAACAGTTGGGAAACAGTAATAAAGTCAAATGTCTCCTGAAGCAACATATGCTTCACCCTAATGAATGCAGCACATAGGAGATAAAGGATGAAGGGTCATTAATGACGTGGGTGATAGGCCAGAGATTGCCTGGACCACACTGGCCTATCTTTCAACTTTAACTCTTACAAGAAAGTAGTTTGCTTTATGTAAAACCAGCAAGTTCATCTGGGGCTTGTCCAGACCAACACTGCCAAATAAACTGAATTATGACACTGGTGTCATGCAGATAGCAACTGGCTGTAAATTGGCCTTATGTCAGGTCATTAGACATGAGAAAGTTTCCCAGTTACTTTGTAAAGGCAGATAAGTAGGTGAACTGTAGTCAAAAATCAAGGGTCTTCAAATTATTTAGGCTTAAATCAGTTCTTGACTCCCTGGAAAAAAACAAGAACAAACCCAAAAAAGCATATAATAACAAATTTTGTAAGTAGTCTTCCTCAAGATCAGTGAAACTGTAAATATCTGCAAGAAGGTATGGATGGTGGTGATCCTAAATGGCACTTTTACTATTGACTTTATGTTGTCATATATAGATGAAGCAGGTTTTGCTTTCTGATGGTTAAAGATAAAGCAATTCATTATAACATAAAAACATAATCTAGTAAAGCTCATCAGGGGAAAAAAAACCCCAGGGTGAAATGGTCTTGCTTAATATAAAAATCTTGTCTTGGCAAATGTGTGCTATTGCACCATTTAAGCTGCAAATCTTACTTAAAATAGGGAATAAAACTAGCATTAATAGATGGGAACATAAAAGCTAATGTCATATTGACATTATTATTTCCTTTCAATAGGCACTTAAATTATCTAGCATAGTTTTGAAAGTAGTATTACTTTTGGAAGTTGATTAGCAAGCTTAGCCTATAGTGTAATGTTAAATAAAATGCAGAAATGCAAAGTAATTCACATTATGCATATTTTTAGCATTAGATTTATTTATTTCATTACTGAAGCAGCATGTTTTCATTATAAAAGTCTTTAAAAAGTGCTTCTTTTGTAAATGTTTCAAGCTCCAACAAAAGAAGAAGTCTAACTTTTAAGGAGAAGAAATAGAAGTTTTTCTAGGAGGAGCTGCAGCTTGCACTAATCTCTGCTTTTGTCTTGTCCAGGTTACTCCAAAACATGCAGCTTGAGGTACAGCTCTGGCATTTTATAACTTCATTTTATAGCAAAAGTCCAACTAAAAACCAGCCCATCTTACAAACATTTTGAGATATATATAATCACTCCTCAAGTATGTAATGAGTGGAGCTTGTTTCTGCCAGAGCCAAACCCAAACCTGGCATGAAGGGCAGCCAAATCTGCAGTACAGGCATTTGGGCTCTGACTAATTCACTGAAGAAATCTTTCATTATTCTCCACTTTTCTCATGACTATCTCCCCTCCCTGGACTTTTGATTCTAACCAGCAGCCTGCCAGCCCCTCCAAGCCAACCTGTGATTTCTTCTCCCTTCAGGGTAAGATCTGCTAACCATTAATTTATCCAAGTCCTTTACTGAGGCTTGGATATTTTCTCCTAGCTCACTCTGTCTGTCTCTCTTTCCCCTGCCCCCTTGTCCCCTTTCAGGCGTGTGTAGCCCAAAGCACCCTCCCAGGCAAGGACGTGACAGAGAAGGAGAAAAAGTCTGTGTGCAGCATCTGTTTGGGAGCCTTCCTAAAGCTGATGGAAATCATCTGCAGGAAGGCAGAAGAGTGTGAGTCCTGTGACCTCTTGGGACTTAATTACTGAGGAGTAAGTTGCCTGGGGTCTCCTTCACTCACTGGCTGCTTTAGAAAATAACAGGAGCAATGTGAGCACAGAAGGAAGTTCTCAGATACAAGCAGCTTCTGCTCCAAGCATGTCTCTCTTAAGGACCTATAGGATGACATGCTGATATATGTGCATAAAGAGTGTTTAAAACCAAGGGGAGCATCTGTGTTTCTACCTAGCATGAAAACAAGTAGTCCAAAGGGAGATATTCACAATTTACAAACTGTTATTGAATATAGTTGATAGCTTGGATCAGCAATAGTGTGGCCACCAGGACCTGGGCAGTGATTGTCCTTCTGTACTCAGTGCTGGTGAGGTCACACCTCCACTACTGGGTTCACTTTTGGGCTCCTCACTCTAAGAATGACTTTGAGTTGCTGGAGCGTGTCCAAAGAAGGGCAGCAAAGCTGATAAAGGGTCTGGAACACAGTCTGAAAGAAAGTCTGAGAGCACAGAAGCTGCACTGTGGCCCAGGCTGACCCCCAGATCCTCAAGGGGCCCTAAAATAAACAGGCACCTTTTGGAGTGTAGATAGAGGCAGCAGGTTGAGGGAAGTGATTATTCCTTCCCATGTGGCACTTGTGCAGTCACATCTGGAGTAGCACATGCAGTTTTGGGCATCTCAGGACATGAGGGACACTGGCAAATGATGGAGGTCCAGCAAGATGGTTGTCACAGATGGAGGGGCTGAGGGAGTTGGGTTTGTTCAACACAGAGAGCATCTCATGGCTGCCTTCAGCTCCCTTGAGGGTGAACGTTACAGGGAGAACAGATCCAGACTCTTCTCAGAGGTGTAAAGCAAAAGGGTGAGACATACATTCAGGAAGCCCTGCTGGATGTGAGTCTGCAGCTGAAGTGACTCAGCTCTGTAGCAGGTAGCTCTGAGAGTTCATGGCCTCTCCATCCTCATTGGCATTCAGTGCTGCATCAGACAAGGTCCTGAGCAACCTCACTCAACTTCAAAGCTAGCTGTGCCCTGAGCACCTGGCAGGACCATATGGCCTCCAGTGGACCTTCCAGCCTGAATTGATGTTCACCATTTGGAAAGCAGCAAAAGGTACCAACCAAGAAATGCTCAGTAGAGAAAATCAAATGCTACCTGGTTCTGGTTTCTGGTTACATTTCCAATGGAGAGCTGGCAGCTCTGAGGGGAGGGTGACCAGCTCTAGTTTGGCAAAACTAAAGAAAAAAGAATCAAACCACCTGTTAAAAATGCATAACATACACATAATCTGAATATTTGTACTGCAGGTTGCTTGTTGCAGTATCTCTGTGTTTGCTGATGGAAAACCTAAACAGGGTCTTGGGTGTCTACACTGGACATAAGTGCAGATGTTAAACTGGTCCATAGACAATTTCTCATGTGTCCAAAGAATGCTAGTCCCAAATGTGTTCAGTTATTTCATTGGTATTTAGCCTATTGTTTACCCAAAATAGACAGATAAGAGTATTAAGAAATCTATGGCACTATGTCTAGAATCTATTTTTTAAGGAGGGGGGAGGAAATCAAGAAGAATCTGTAACCACTTCCTTTTTGTTTCTCAGTTGGGTTTTGTTTGGGTTATCTATCTATCTATCTATTTCTTTTCCCCTCTCAGCTGTACTTCTTTCTGGAAAATACTGATGAGATGTATGCTTTGCAGGCTTTTGTTTAACCATAGCTGACATGGCCATCTCCAGAACACTTGTGAGTTTCTAGACTGGGTTTACATGCTTTGGAAGACACGTGTCACTGCCCAGACTCTTGATTCCAAAAGCTTTTGGAGCTCTGCAGTGCTTTACTGACAGCCTGGCTTGGTGTCTTATTGTTTAATTGTGTTTTGTTTGAAGGTTGATTTCCTTCCCTGTGTTTTGTTTTGCTCATTTCATAAGCCAAAGTAGTTCTTCAGCTCAGTTTAATTCCTTTCTTTGCTAATGGAACAGAGAAAGTTTTAAGCCTATGTGCTTCTCTTTGTACAACTGGCTAGTGTTTATTAGTCTTCAGTTCTAGTATTCTATGTTGTGATCTGTAGCCACTTAGAGCTTTGTCTCCTGCTTAGTCCAAACCTTTATTCCTGGCACAATTCACATCCACACCATTTGGAGGATTGAGGCAAATGTTTTTGGCTTAGGGGGGTCAGTTTGGAAACATGTTTGGAGGGTTTTCCACTGAAGACTAGAATAAGCAGGAGGACTGTTCACTGGCATGCATGCTACTCATGTGTGTAAAGGACTTTAAAAGGTCTGTTTCTCTGTTGTAAATCAGAATTCTGTGACCAAAAAGGAACTGTGGATTTTGCCCTTCTGCTGAACACAGTGACTGCATGGTCTTGAGTCTGTAGCTCTAATTAAACTTTATTAAAGCCTTCAATTACCTTTATTAAGCTGCATGAGGTCTTAGAGGTAGAAAACCTTGTTGGGTCAGGAAAATCTTTTCCTGCAAGTTTGATAAAAGCAAAACAGTTGATAGAAGGAAATGTTCTCATGAGAGGTTGGATATATTCACAATACCAATTATTTCTGTCAACCACAGGGAAGTAAAATATGGTGTCTATTTTGTGAGAGCCATCATTAGCAAACAAAGCTATTATTTTCTGCTTCAGCATCCAACAGTGCTTGGATGCATTAATGGCTTGCACTGAATGTAGATCATTTAATTCCAGCTCCTTTTGGTTTTCATAGAAAATTGGCAAATGGACTAAATATAAAACACTTTTCTGGCAACTAAGCCTTGTTATGAGTAGATATGCATAACCATCCAAGAAGTTTCTCTTGATGGAGTTCCTCCCTAAACATTCCAGCTTTGTGGAGGAGGGTCAAGTCCTATGGAAAATGAGGAAAACTTGAACCACTAAACCCCATAATTCTCTCTAATGCGTGGGAGGCCAGACCTGGCAATGGGAAAGAGAAGTTACTTGGTGCCTTCTGGGGTTGGTGGCACCAAATGCAACATCTCCTGATAGGCAGAAAGTCCTCCTCATCGCCACAACCCTGTGTATGTTACAGCTACCACTAAAAGGACTTTCAAGGGTCACATTTCCCTTCTAGAAAACACTCCTATTGAAACCTCAGGAGATACATAGATACAGATGTGGATCCTTTAACAAAACATCCTGACACAGTGAATCCCATCTTTTTCTTCTCCACCTCTGCTCATTTTTATGCTTCACTTAATTCACATCTTAAGTGATTGCATTGAATGTGACAGGTAGAAAAATACTCTCTTTGAACAGTGTTTTAGAAATAAACTGAATACTTCAGCTTTATGCTTTAACTTAGAAAAACAAACACCAAAAACCCAAGCTGACATCTGGGATGTAATTGTTTATAAAAGAATCTAAGTAGTTTAATGCAGGAAGAGCCAATTAGAGTCTTCTGCTGTTTAAATCCTCTCCTAGAGCTGAGAGAAGTCTTGGCTACTCTCTAAAACCTCTAAATCAGAGTCTCCTTTAGTTAACTTCACTTATGTGTAAGGGATTTCAGTAGTGATGAAAAAACCCTCTTCTGTTCATGACAGCATCCACATGTTCATCTCCTGTTTGCTGTTTCATTAAAAGCACCTAGAAATGTCTATGTCAGACTGTAAAGTTGTGAAATGGATAATCCACCACCACATGGTAGAGCAGGACATCAGGATTTGTTTGCTTTTGGTCATGAAAAATGACATTTCCTTAATCCTGTGCATTTCTTGTGATTAAATCACACTGCAGAAACCCCACTGATGCTTCAGATACCCTTGCTGGCTCCAGGCACGCACGTTTCCTCTCAGAGAAGAGAAGCAGCAATTGCACACAACAGATGCTAACTGGATCCTTGAGGGCACTTGGGGGACCTGCTCAAGCAGCATGGTGAAAGAAGAGGTAATTTTTCCTCCCCCATCTCAGACTAAGTGCTGTCACAGATCTGCAGCAGCACAATCCAAGAAGCTTTAAGAGAGACCATGAAATACGAAGCTGTGGCTCCATTGGAGGCCAGTGATGGCCCATCTTTGAGGACATCTTCTATAGCTTATACCTTGTCCAAAGCTTTTAGGAGAGAAAGAAGGTCTGGGAAGGCAAAATTTTTACAGTTAGAATTACAAGCTGGGAGTTACAACCCAAGGGAGTTCTTCTTCCTGGAATTGGTGAACGTGGGATTGACTGAGTGCCTCAAGGAGCAGATTGATGAGTGCCAAATGTGTGACAAATAATGTGTGATAAAAAATCATCTGCTTCACCAGATAATCTGTACTAACCCAAGTGAACAACAGCATAAGAAAAGAACAGTAGTTGGCATATTTATAGGAAATTTGGCTTATTGCTACATCTAACTCTCTGTTGTGTGTGACAGAGATTTTTCATTTTTGAGCTACAAAAGTAAGGCTTAAAAGTGCAAATCCCTTAAAGGAAGCCCCATGGAGATGTTGGTTTTGGCCAGTCTGAGAGATGGAACACAGAAAAGCAGGTCTGCCCTAGTGCCAGGTCCCCACAGAGATGGTTTGGGTTTATTCACCTAGTCAGTCAGTGGGGCACTTGAATTTTCTGGCTTTCACCAGGAGTGATTGCTAGTCTGAGGACATACTTAAATTCCCTGGGTTTGTAGGTCCCCTGTTTAGTTGTTAGATGTCATGCCTTGTCCGTGTTTTTCTGCTTGAACAGATGCTTTAAAATGGCCTGCTTAGCCTCTGGTGTCATCTCTGCCACCTCTGAGGTCCCATGGGACAGACTGGTCAGTGCACTGATGCTGAGTTTATTCTGTGTGCTACTTTTTCCATGATGGCCACTGCATACTCAGTTGCTGCCAGTAACATTTAACAGCGTTACACTGTCACATATCCCGTTCCAGAGCCTCCTTGGTAAAGCAGCATTTCATCTGAGCTCTTCAGCATCTTGCACAACAAGGCTGCAGGTTGAAAAGGTAATCCATTATTCCTTTGGGTGATAATTTGCTCAAAGACAAAAGCTAAATTCTGCATGATCCTTCCAACTTTTCATAGCAGTTGTGTTTCTGTAAGGTGTCTGTTGGCCAAGAAGATGACCATGGATCAGGACATGCTGTTGCCTCGCACAACGGAGTATTTCCTGATGCTGGGAGTTTCTTGCTTTCCCCAAACCAAGCTGATCACCTGGATAGCAATTTAGTCAGCCTGAATTTAATGATTTAAATCAGTCAACAAAGCCTCACACAGAGGTAGGTGTGAAAGCATCAGGCAGACATTTCTGTGCCAGGCTGTTGGGAGCAATGGCTAAGTTATCCATTGGATACAGGGGCAGGAGTTGGGGACAGACAAGTGCTTAGGGTGGGAATCTCTTCCCTGTTGATCTGCAGGGCACTAGTTAAAGATGATGGATAGTGGAGGTTGTAGCAGTTGCTGATTGTTCTTGGATTTTCTATTTGGGACAGAAATGTCTCTGCCTACTGCCCATAACTAACACAGCATCCTCTTGGCAGCACTAGAGGTAAAAGACAAGGCAGCTTTGGTTGGTGAGCTCCTTGTCCCTGCAATATGATTATGCTCTGTGAGAGCATCCATCACAACCACTGACAGGCATTTTACTGAGTGTGTTTTGCTATTCACTTGCCTAATTAGATGAGAGAAATTGCTTCATTCCCCTCTCTGATGTAAGTCTGTTATAGTGTTATCAGTATCACACTGTAATCTCTAGTTCTGTAATCAGCATAGGACGTATCTGCCTATTTCCAGAGCATTTGAAGGGCCAGCATGTTACCTTTCAATGCACATGGTTAGATTTTCCTCTCTAAATAACATTTCATTGCAATTTTATTTTCTCCAGGCATCCTCCAGTTTTTAGTGAGCACTAATTTAATTAAAATGCATTTTTTCCTGATAGGAGTGAGACAATCCTGACAATCAAATCCAGTACCTAGCAGTGCCAGGGATCCTCTTTGTTGATGGTTCTGTGCTAGTGTTGGTCCTGCAAACTGTATGCTTATTAAAGAATGAACACTTTCAGTCTATGAGCTGTTGATTATGAGATTTGTTTGTCCCATGTGAACTTTTCAGTTAGTAGAATACTTGCTATGCCCTTTATTCTGCCATCATGTTAGAGAATTGCTCCACAAAGCTCTTGAGCAGCAGATGATTGGGTTCTCTAGTCTATATATAATTTCCTCTTGAGACACAATCTATCAGAACCATCCAAGAGGATATATTTCTAGAGACAAGATAGATATGATCTGGTGTTTTTTAGGTTGATTTGTTTGGGCTTTTCTTTAATGCAAGACCATGCACGTGGTTTAAATACCTTCAGAGGCTATATATAACACAGGAGCTTCCAACTCATGAGGACATTGTAGTCATGCAAGCAAGGAAATAAAAATACTTTTCAGTCTGGACAGCTTTTTAGCAAGTAAGTTACTCCTAAGAGACACATCTACTTAATCCCCAACAACCTCAGAGCTGTCAGCTTTGCCTGGTAGAGGTGTGAACCTACATTCATATGGGTCCAATACAGATAACCTGTATGAGAAGTCATGTGCAGGGGTTGTGTAGGGGCACTGGAGCTGTGTGCTGAGCTGCTCATAGATGAGATCTCAGACTATATGCTTTTGAGCAGGGTGAGTCCTCATATAAGAAAGTGAGGAAGAAAAAGCTTGGGAGGGTATCTTAGCTCTACATTTTAAGACACAAAAGTGAAAGATTAAAGAGTGAAAAATAAGCAAGCCTACCACACTTACTAGAAGAGTACTTGGTTAAAAAACTGGAAAGTAATTGCCATGTCAAGAAAGTGCAATTTTAAGTGTGAGATAGATGGTATATAAGATATATTTCAGGTCTGAACATGTACTGCTCTCCTCCTGTCTCAGCTTTACAGAAAATGTCTCTTTCTGCATATTAAGCAGGCTGCCTTCATTAAAGCACAATCAGGTTACATTCCATACCCACAAGGAATCCTTGCATGAACCCTTCATTGCAGAATAGCTCAGTTAATAACATACAAACATATAAATACTTCATAAATCACTTCCCCTTCTGAATTGAGAACAAAATTCTTGTAGACATCCATTGTAAATGCATTTAATCCAGTAAAGTGGTCCATGGCTGGAGTGCATTTCCCAGCACTCTTTACAAGTAAAGCCAAGGAGTACTTCTTTTTTAGGTGAATTAATTCCTGACTCTGGGCATTCTGTGAATGATGTGGCACAGATTTTGTTATTCCTGGTACCCAGGAGTTAAATCTACTCCTATATAATAAATAATATAAATTTAATAAATTTAATAAATAATGTATTTATAATAATAATAAATTTAATAAATAATATGAATTTAAGAAATGTAATAAATAGAAATAAATAAGCAGTTAAATCTACTTATAAAAGTTGTGAGTGGATATTAGGAATACCTGTATATATACCAAATATGCCAGGGCTTATTTGACCCCCCTAAAACCATGCCAGCAAGGAAGAAGTGTTTTTCTTTTTTCACTTTTTTCTGTGTTACTGCACATTGAGTGTGTTTTTTCCCATTTCTAGGCAGCTACAGCAAAAGGACTGGATCACGTTCCTTGAAAATAACAAAACTTCTTGCTAAAAAAGAGGGATAGCTGGTTCCTTCCAGCTCCTGTATCAAAGAGTCAGCAGTACCATCACCATTTCTGAGAGCAGAAGACAGACCATCAGACAAAATTACGTATAGCTATTAGATGTGCAAAGCAGAAGAGTAACTAGGGTGTGAAAGTGGGAACCATCCACATCCACGTATGTGTCTTGTTTCAAAATTCTTCTTTGGTTTTGTTTTTTCCCCAGTTTTGAAGAGTGAACAGGGTTGACACTTCCTGGAAACCAGAAATCCCTCCAGACACATTAAACTCCAACTCATCTTTATCTTATTAAGTAACTTGTGTGATTCAACCATCCATATCAACACAAAAAGTGCTGAACACAAGCAAAATAACTCATTGTGCTGCGAATAGGACTTTGGTTTGGACTTCATGGACTTCTTTCCCTGCAACGTGCCTACGAGGGATGTGAACTCTGATAGCCCTTTTTTCTGAGGGTGTGAAACACAGTTAATGTGAAGGTTCTGCTTTCACTCTGGGGCTGTGCTACAAAAGGAAAGGGCAATAGACTTTCACAGAATCACAGAATGTTAGGAGTTGGAAGGGACCTCGAAAGATCATCTATAGTCCAACCCCTCTGCCAGAGCAGGAAAGCCTACAGCACCAGGTATTCCCAGGGTGTCTCCCATCCAAGTACTAACCAGGCCTGACCCTGCTTAGCTTCCAAGATCAGACAGTGGAGCCTAAACCATCACGTTTAAACTTTGGTACTTAAGTTGTCTTCTGGAAAAATAGGCATGTGAGGCAGTGGAGTGAAGAGGATCCCAGTTCTGTAGTGAAAACAACGGTGCCCTGCCTCCCTAGCTTTCCTGTGGTCATAAAGGTCAGAAGCTTCCACCTCAAGCCAAGTGGATGCTGAAGAACTTGCTCTTGAGCATAATCATTGTCTTGCAACAGACATCTATCCTGGTTCCTAAATGCCTACTGTGTTTGCACTGAGAGGGTTTTTCAGAGGTCTTCAGAAAAGCTTCAGTGAGGACTCACTGAGCCCTGTGGTGGTTCCAGACAAACAAATGAAGTGCAGGAGGACAAAGTGCAGCTTTTTCCCCAGGCAGGCAAAAGACAGAGTCTTTTGAACTAAGCTGTGCTGCTGCTGATCTGAGCTGGGACAGTTACCATGCAATAGTGTTGGACATGCTAACTTAAACCCAAAGATGCTGTGAGCCTCATGCTTCATGCTGGACTTCAGGTGGGACATGTGGCTTGGCTTTGTATGGGCTGTGCAACTTCTGTGCTCTTTTGTGCTTGCTGCTGATCAGTTGAGTCAAGGACACTTGTAGCTTTAACTGCCTGCTGCCAAGAATTGAAAATGCAACAGACATCTTCACTCAGCTTAACTTGTTCTTTCCTCACTGGAAAGGTTATTTCAACATCTTGCTGATCTGTTGCATTTGCTCTCTCTTGCTCACTGGGTCTGCTCTTCTAAGCACTCCCTGTCCCCATCACTTTGCTTCCTTAAAACATTTACCACCAGGAGGCTTAGATCACTTTCCCAGGCTGTATTAGGTGGAAAGCACAGTGGCTTCTGTCCCATTATTCGTTCTCTGCTTTTATTTAGGGACAACTTTTAATTGCTAGCCCTATAGCCTCTTGCTAATGATTCATACACTCTCTGCTTGTATGGTTAAAACACTTCTACTACAAACCCTGTTTTGTTTACCCATTCTATTTTTAATTAGTAATTAGTAATGCTTGCTATTCATTACTCTGTATGCCTTAATTAAAAACTGGCTTTTTTTTTCAGCTAGCAAAGGTTCACCAAGACACCAATGTATTTTAATGACAGTTTTGGTGGGATAAATCCTAAGAAGTAATCTCTGCAGGGATTTTCTCATCACAACTGTCAGTTTTTCAGGACTTTGCTTCTTTAAGAACTGAGATCAGATTGCACAATGTTTTAACTCTGATCTGTATTTCCTCAGTCCTATTCTCTCTCCTTCCCAGGCTGCAACTGTAACAAATAGACCCGATTTACAGATGGATAATGAGCAAGAAGAGGTCTTCCTCCTGCTGCTCCATGACAATTCCACTTCAGTCTTCCATTCAAAACAAAGTGAGCTGCAGAAAGTGTTTCCATGAGAAACAGGCAGGGAAACATCTGTCATGGAAAACAGGAGAGACCAGTTGTAAAAAAAAGCTTCCAACAAGAAGCTGGTTACCCCTTTTTTATCAGAGAAAGAAACAAAGAATATTTGCATCTCTCCAGAGGTAAATTAAAGAACATGCTTTTATAAAAACTTATCCAGTCTGATTTCTTTAGTCATCCTCTTTCTCAAGGAAATAATGTCCTTTTTTTAGTGTCCAGCAGTCTCATCCTTCCATGATTAAACTCAGAAACAGTTATGTACCATATGTGATATTCCACTCCAGTTTTACCCATCTGTTTTCTCCAGGAGCATGTTTTTCACCCCAGAGAAGATGGACAGCTGTGATCAAGAGAGTCAGAGCAAATCAAATCTGTATAGTGCATATGACAGTCTTGCACAGTACAGGTAGCAAAGAACTTCTTGCTCCTTTTTGGCTGCAATCTGTGAGACTGCCAGAAGAGGAAATCTAATCATACAGTTACACCTGCTGCATGTGGAGAAGCTGTAGAGCAGGTAATAATTTTACCTAATCCATCAGCAGTTCTCTACTGATGTTACTTCTGCTCATGTTTTGGGTTGGTTTTATTTATGTATTTATTTATTTATTTCAGGGCCAGAGTTATAATTCACAAGGGTTATAATGCATAAGGAGAGCACTCAATAGTCCCTAGATTTGCAGGAGTCTTTATGTGCTAAGGCACATAAAGGTCTCAAGATCCCAGATACAAACTCATGTGTCTAAATTCTTAACAAAGTAAAAATCAGATGCAATGTTGTGTTTCCATTCCTTCTTATTGTGTCTTCCTAAGGAGATAAAATTTGAATGCAAATACAGAGATAATGCAAGTGGGGATTTCAGTCTGGTCTCCAATAACCCAGTGTTTGGGAAACGTGATGCCTAGTCCTGTGTGTGAAATTGAAGTGTTTTTCTTACCAAACACACACCAGGTATTATTTCATCCTACAAGGCAATACCAGTGTCAGAGTGGATGTTTATATGTTGGAAATGACCTGGTTTTAAAGTGGAAACAATTATAGCAGAAATTGAGGTTTCCTCATTGGATTTTATGATTCAGAACAACAATTCATGCCATATAAACAAAATTGCTTCCAGCCTGACAGCATCTGTATCAGTTTTGTGGAATGATGATCCCAAAATGGCAATGCAGTTTTAGAGTAGAAATGAATCTTATCAGAAATTGAATAGTATGTAGATGTCATAGATAATAAAACAAAACAGAACAGAACAGGTTTTAGTAGCTGCATTATGCCAGAACAAGGCAACTTACATAAATAGTTTGTCTCAGCCAAAAAGAATTCAGTGGTGTTCTTAGAAGAGCATTTGTTCTGTACAAATTAAGTGGGATCTAGAGAACTATAGCATCACTTACTGCATCAATCTTATTTCCTAACCCACTGCAGCCACTCGGCAATATACGTGTCTGAAGCAGTGTTCAGGCATGCTGGATCACTGGCAGACAGTCAAGGTACTGAGTCTGACATGGAATTTCTCAGTGACTGCACCCACTGGCAAGCTGTGTGTAGCTAGGCTCCTTCTCATCATCTTCTCTTACTAGGGTCACATGAGGCCAGCAGAAGCTGGCTCAGAAGGAGCTTCTGCCTCACATGACTGCAATGGGAAAAAAAAAGAGTGAGAGGCCCTCTGGTACCTTGCTTGCATAGGAGAAACTAGCTGTCTTTCCCCTGTGACCCTGTGGCTTTGGGGAAAATGTTGTTTACATCCTTTCTATAGCTTCCTCTCACCATTTGGTTATCACCCCTGACAATAGGGATCTGTTCTTGACCACATCCCTTAATACCTCAGGAAGGTAAACAGGCAGGGATGGCCACACCTGGCCTGCTCCCACTTCATGCTGCTCTTTATGATGTGACCTTATCCTTTTATATGTGGGTAGGGTTCCTTCTGGCTCACATGGTCCACCTGTTGGACAGACTGCATGTTGCTGGTTAGGTGGGGTTCACTGTCTTTGCATAGAGTGAAGTCAGGACTGAATAATGGGACAATTCTGCCTTGCAGTCTGTTCTGAGTGAGCTGAGTAGCAAGTCCCTGAATTGTGCTAGAGCTTTATTAACTCTAAGACATATAGAGCTCTGTTGCAAAGTCTCCAAAAACCTGAAAGTCTCTCATAAAAGAAAGAACTATTCTAATAGCTAATTCTTATTACTGCTTTTTGTTCTCTTGTGATTTTGTTTGCTCTAACTTCTTTGATCTTGTTTGGAATTGGTCTGATACATTAAGAACTCTTTGCTACTTTCCTTGTGTAATGTCAACCCATTGGATGTCCACTAGCAACCCTGTAAGGTAGGTTTTTCCAGGTCCTCAAACACTGTTGTAATTTTCTTATGGACCTTTTTGGTAGGATGAAGACTAGAACTGCATGGAGAGTGATAACATCACAGTGGTAAATTCTCCTATCCAGCCACAGAAGGAGCATCTCCTAATATTCTGTATTTCCTTCTATGCCTCTGTTCCTGTTAACTTTATTACCATAAGCCTTTCTGAGTCATGTTTTTCCTAATGTAATTCCTAGACCATAGGAGTGTCTTGCCAGCCCTCTTGATGCTTCATTATGTTATTGGAGGAGAGTCTTCTGGAAATTATGTGCTGTGTGGCTTTGAACAAGTTGTCTTCTGTTCCTGTTGAGGTCAGACAGTGATAGAACCAGGGGAAATGGGTGCAAGCTAGAGGAGGGTAGATTTAGGCTGGATATTAGGAAGAAGCTCTTCACTATGAGGGTGGTTAGGCAGTGGAACAGGTTGCCCAGAGAGGTTGTGGAAGCCTCATCCCTGGAAGCTTTTAAGACAAGGCTTGATGGGGCCCTGGGTAACCTGATCCTTGTGGATGGTGTCCCTGCCAGGCAGGGGGGTTGGAACTGGATGATCTTTGAGGTCCCTTCCAACTCTGACAATCCTATGATCCTGTTACTTTGGTAGCCTGTGAATAGAGTGGAGGGGGGAGGAGGTGCTGAGTTGAAAGAGGGGAGAGCACATGAGTGAGAAATGCTTTTGTAGAGCAGTAAGGACTAAAATGATGTTTAAGACAAGATTCCTGCAGGTTATCAGCAGGATGAGGTATAATGTATCATTACTTGGGGTTTTAAGATGTTCCTCCCAATCATGCTCACTAAATAGTGTTTTTTACCACAAAAGATATGTTACCTATGACGTGGAAAACATAAAGACTGTCATCTTTTAATATAAGTTTTCAGTTTCTTGAGGGAAATTGGTAAAAGCATTGGATTCTTAGGTCTCTTGCTTCTCTTCTTATGGCCTCAGTTATGTTGGATTGTTTGAGCTAGGTGAGTTGACCTTTGCTGATCCACTTGAGCGTGAGACATATATGCAACAAGTTCTTAAAAACTTAATTATACCATTCTCCCCAGAAGGTCACTAGAGCTGCCAGGGCTCAAATTGTAGCCAAAAAACTTCCTTTTCAGGTCACAATTACATTTTGTGTGAATACAGACCTTCACAGCTCAAGCATCCAACCATACTGAATGAAGTGTAAAGAGAATCATTTACACGATTTCATTTTCAGGGGGAAGCTGACCTTTAAACTGATGACAAAATACAGTTGCTTCAAAAGTTTTGAGTTGCCACCACTAAATAGGGTAATTGCCTTCAGAAAAGGGGACATATTTCCAAACATGCTTCTGCATCCCTGGCTCCCCCAAAAGGAGCTGTTCCCCTGGGTGGGTTGGGTGAGAGATGGGTGCTGCGCTGACCGTGTAACGCTGTAAATCTCTAAGCCACACCACACTATCTCCGGCTCCAGTGCAGATGTTTTCCATACAGGAAGCCTCTAATCCAAACTTTCCCTCTTCTCCTCTTGCTGGCCTCACATGGCCTCATCCTGCTCTTTTCTCATTCTGAAACAATTATATACATTTGAATGGCTGCCAGACCACTTACAGCCTGTGTTTTTCACTCCTTCTGACCATTGCATTTAGCAGAACGCTCAAATCAGCCGGGCTGCAGGTAGAAAATAGTTTCTTTGTTGTTGTTAATGAGCTTAAATATGATGATCCACTAAGCAAATCCTGTTTCTTCCTCAGGCATTTCCCATAGGTCCCACACTCAGACACAGAACATATGTATGCTGAGGGGACTGGAGCATCCTTGTGAGGAGGAAAGGCTGAGAGCCCTGGGGCTGGTTAGCCTGGAGAAGAGCAGACCCTGAGGGGGTCTGCTCAATGCTGAGCAAGAGCTAAAGGGTGGGGGCAAGAGACTGGGGCCAGACTCTGCTCAGTGGTGCCCAGGGACAGGCCAAGGGGCAATGGGCACAGACTGGAACCCAGGAGGTTCCATCTGAACAGGAGGAAGAACTTGTTTGCTGTGAGGGTGGCAGAACCCTGGCCCAGGCTGCCCAGAGAGGTTGTGGAGTCTCCTTCTCTGGAGAGATTCCAAACCCTCCTGGAGGTGATGCTGGGCAACCTGCTGTGTGTGTGACCCTGCTTTAGCAGGGGGTTGGACTAGATGATCCCCAGAGGTCACTTCCAACCCCCACCATGGTGAGATTCTGGGATTCTGTATGTCTTTATTCATACTAGAAAATTTCCATGCCTTTTTGAAGATAAGAATTGCACAAAGGAGCTATTTGCCAGAGCATTTCTCTGAAGCATTTCTCCTTCTGAACAAAAAATCGAGGTGAGCTTTGACAGATGCTGTCCAACACTTTCCCTGTGTTACACCTTGTAAAGCACAATTCAACAAACCATTTTCCCTGTGATGAAATGTTACTTTCTTGCTTTGCAGTGACAGGATGTCAGAATGACATGAATTGCTTAAAAAGTTTCATAGCAGAGCTGAAGGAACTTGTTGTAAAGGACATGTATATTCCTCATGTTTGCAGAGTTAGGAGGCAGCTCTGTATTTGTTTGTAGTGCCAAAACACACAGGAAAGCATGCTTGGTTTACTGGAATGCAACAGGATAAGGGAACCTTCTGGAGTATTTTATTTAGATTTTTGTTCTGGTTTATATTTGCTACTTTTTTTTTTTCTTTCTCTTGGTGTGTTTTTCTGACAGATGGAAGGAATCTGAACTTGTGCTTTCCCAAAATTTATGGAGTCTGGGCTGTGTGTCTGTGTCTGTGTGGTTAGCAATCTTATCTCCAGCCAGAAAAGGAAAGTCTTGTGTATGTAAGATGATGAACCTTAAAAAAACCCTTTGAAGCTGAGGAGGAGCAATCTTCTCACCTGAGTGATTGAAAAGATCTGTTTAACATCCTCTATCAATCACAGGTTTCTCTTTGCAAATCTCTAATGTGCCCATTGTGTGGCTTAGCTGGAAGAGGCTTTATGCAGACTAAAAAACCTAAACACTCCACATCTGTTCCCTCCTTTCCACCTTACACAAAGACAGGACAGCACTGTTTTTACACCCATGGAGATTTCAGGACACCAGTAAGAGAAGATCTATGTTAGATGTGAGTCATAAAACACATCTCTGTTGCATGGCCCCCCCTTGAAATGCTGCTATACCTCTGGGCTGTGTCTAGATGAGTAAATCCAAGCGTGCCTGGGAACATTTCCAAACACTGGGCTGTGAATGGCTGTGCTAGGAAACTTTACCTGGCATGAATTTATCCTTTCCTCCACCAATGCTATACCCAAACAATTCCTGGCCACATTTTGGTGTTTCTTCAATGAAACAATCATGGTGGCCATTCCCTGTAGGTAGACCTCCTGGAAGCTCTCCTTTTGGAGGCTGAAAGATGTTGTCTAGCATTGACATAGACCATCCAAGTCCAGTTGGCCTCAGGGCCCAAACATATTCTCAGGCCAAGTTCTTTTACTGGAGCAGGCATAGCCAGAAGGACTACTGTAAGAACCAGTAGAAAATGGTATTTCCCTGGACCTTGTGTTGTCATGGAAGGATATTTTGGGGAGAGAAAAAAACCAAACCAACCAACCAAAAAAAACCCCAACCCAACCCTGACAATCAAACAAACAAAAACCCCAACCAACCAAAGCAAAATAAAAAAAAAACCCAAACCACCAAAAAGTATTCTGTCAGATAAGGAACATCTACTTATATCTGAGTTTTAAAATGCTGAACTCAAAAACTGACAAGTCTGTAAATTGGTTACAACTGATCCTTCATTGTTGAGAGCAGATTTTCAGCTGAACCATTCCCATCTCATCCCTCTGTCCCAGTTTACTTCAGTTTCCCACAGACCTGCTGTGCTGCTTTGTTGTTGCAAATGACTAATGGGAAAAATTGCAATTATCCTGAAGTTTAAGGGCAAGATGTGTTTCAAAAAGAAATTCATTACTCTGGCTACACATTGGACCTCAGAGGGGTGGTCTGCAGAGTGCTGGAAAGCATGAAAATCACATCAGGTTTTTAGCAGGGTTGTGGAGCTTGATGAAGTTAGAAAACCTGAGGAAGAAGGAAAATGTTCACTGATAGCTAATTGATTTAGAACATCTATTCCTATTAAAAAATAGACAAAGAAACAGATTTGTCACAAATTTGTGTCATAAACAAGAAAAACCACTTAGAAATCAGCAAAGAATCTAGTCCTTGATAGAAGGAAAGAAAAGTGGAGGCATGAGGTGGAGATTTAAGCTATACATCAATAATATATTTCTTTTATACAAAATTCCTAGTGTAGTGATATGGAATAATTTGGGCCTCTGAGGCTGATGAAATTACCAAAGATAATGGAAAAGCCAAAGCATAAGCAGTGTAAGAGGAAGAATTTACAGAGCAAGAAGAGTGGGTTGCTCATGCCAGTCTTCCTCCCAGAAAAGAGACAAGAGAGGAAGGTTGTTCATCAGTAGCAATCAATTGTCCAGCTGGAATAAAGCTCTTCCTGGACAACCTCAGCCTGCTGAGGCTTCACCATCAGTCAGCTGACAACACACTCATTGCTTGTTAATCTAGTAGCAGAAGAGTGGAAGTTCTGCAGAGCTGCTGGCTGGCTTCCAGACCAAGGGGCAGTCAGATGCCTTATCTTCAACCACTCCTTCACTTGGTGCTAGCAGGACTCAGAAACTCTGAGGCCAATACTGGTACTCACAACCTAAAGATATCTTTGGGTCTCCTCAGCAGAGTTGTATTTGATCCTTAGTTTTTTTTTTTATACTGGACAGATTTCTGCCAATTTGCCTTATTTTGTTTTCAGGATATGTCAGGGTTGCTGATTTCTGCCTTTCACTGTTTTCTCTCCTTCATGTCCTTATTACTCCTGTTAGTTGTAACTTTCTCTCTGTTTCTTCTCCAAGGAGAGTGATTTTCTCCCTTCCTGATTGCTCCTCCATAACTCCTTCCCCATCTTCCTCCTGTTCTGTGCCTGTCATGTCTACTCTTCCCCACAGAGCTATTTATCAATGTTTCCTTTCCCAGAAGTAAAGAGAAATGAAAGAAATTTCAAAGCATGTTTTAATATTTTGTTACTGTCTCTCATGTTACCTCTTCCCTCACACACACTCTTCATTGTTGTCTGTTTGGTTTATAAATGCTTTTGTATAATCTCACTTCTTTTTAAAGATAAAATTAATGATACACAAAATCTCTTTTGAGGTCTTTGCTAACAGAATGTTGAGTAATAACCTGTTGGCAAAAGCCAGGAGTGACCCTGGGAGTTTTGAAATGGAACAATGTTATGAATATCTTCTTGTAGATGTACTGTGACCTAAGATACCTCTTGCCTTTTGAAACTGGAATGTGCCATTCAGGCTACAGATGTTGCTCTAATGCAATAGGGAGATGATCTTTCTTTTCTCCAAGGGCTCTGTGACAACAGTGATTGTGAACTGACTATTGCCCAAGAGAAATCATAGCTCAGGGTTTGGCTTCCTAGGTGCCCTATAGATACTGTCCTAGCCTCTAAGTTTTGTTTTCAACAGAAAGGAGAAACTGAGCTAACTGAGCTTTATGATGGCAGCTTTCCCAAGGGGAGTTATTTATTAAAAGCAGCTCACATGCATGTTGCCTAATGCAAGCTAAAATGTGACTTTCTTGAGTAGAAACCACAAACTGAAAAGTAGCCCTGTATGAGTGAGTACTGTAGGACTATATGAAGTCCAGAGACACCAAGCACCTGGCATCTGGTATTTGTCTGAGCCTTTGGCTTTGGCTGCTGATCTCAGCAATATCTGGGAAACTGTTGAAAGAGTTTAAACAGTTGACACACACCAGAGTTTGGATGATTTCTAACTTTTCATGTGGTCAAAATTATTCATTAATTAAACCCTGAAGTTCCACTGATGTTAGGTACATAGAGGGAATGCCAGTAACATTTCTCCTTTGATCTCAAAGGGCTGTGTTTCCACTTCCAAGATGAAAGAGGTACCAAAAAAGGACACTCCCCAATAAATAGATTGACTGTCCATAAGGACCTAAAGTTCTACCAAGTCTTACTTTCAGGTTTGTGGTTCCTACCCACCTTGCTGTTGGGTGACCATAAGTAGTGCTGAAATTTGTCCTCATGCATTTCTCAGTAATGATACTAGGTCCTTCCCTGTCTAGACATTTCTGTTCTGGCATCACTGAAACCTGTAATGCCATCAGTTCTGGGCTTTCCCACAAGAGTGCAGCTATCCAGGAGGTAGTCACAAACCAGAAATGTTCCTAGAGTCCCAGACAAAGAGCAAAATATATCTGTATCTTGAGAAGTCCACATGGATCCTTAGGAGGATGGGGAGCTGGGCAGTAGCTAAATGCTGTTGTAGTTTTTGCCAGGCCTTCCCTGATAACTACAGTAGTCAGTAGTCAGTTTTACTTCCTCCAGTCACCATATTTCAAATTGGCTTGGCCTGACTGTTGCTATTGAAATTATTTTTAACTGCTTGAGCTCAGCTGATCTTACACTTCAAAGTGCTTACATACTTGCCTGAAGTTGATTCTACTTCAGTGCATGCAGCTGCCTGAAAGGTGTTCTACCTAAAAGCTTCCTCTGAAACATGCACAATGGCACTGCATGCTTTAGGATATGGGCTTTAGCAGTAAGAATGATATTTTGTGGTTCTCCTGTTTAAGGATTCACATGCCTTTTCTTTTTTAAACTTGGATTACTTCATATAAAGACTGAAGAATTTGTATTTGTAATTAAAAAAGTATGAATAAAAATAAGGCCACTTGTCTCTCAGCTGAGAAATCTGTTTGGCCCTAGCCAGGTTGCCAGGGGTGGGAGAAAAAATCCCAGTGAGAAATCCCTTGGAAGTCAGAAGGTCACCATGGCAAGCAAAACTGCTGAGTAGTAGTTACCTCTCTGACTCTGCCCAGCATTGGCACAGGCTGTCCAGGGAAGTGGTGGAATCATCATCCCTGGAGGAGTTCAGAAAACATGTAGATATGGTGCCTGGGGAAGAGGGTTCAGTGGGGAATGTGGTAGTGTAGGGTGGGTGGTTGGACTTGGTGATCTCTGGTGTTGTTCATTCTCTGTAAGGTTTCACTGCCTAAGGCTCAAAGGCAAATCTGAACCTTTCCCAGTGCTGGCTCAAGCAGCAGAAGCAATGAGTGTGTTGTCAGCTGACCCATGGTGAAGCTTCAGCAGGCTGAGGTTGCCCAGGCAGAGCTTTATTCCAGCTGGACAAGCTGTATATTTCAGTCAGAGGTGGAAAGTTGCTGGGGTAAGGGGAACTAAGTAAGATAAATGCAAATTTTCTGGTGCTTCCTCTGCTTGGGTTGTTGATGTTTTCAGAGCCTGAAAGGTAGATCCTTCCAAACAAATGATTCTGTTGATTTGAGTCAGGTTTTTTCAGCCACTTCAACGAAGTGCCAAGAATGAAGATGTTTAATGTACATTGTTCAACAGGTGTAGGTGGCATTTTGTTGAGGTTGTAGATTTAGATAACAGGACTTTATAAACTCAGCCTATTACTCTATAGGTTTAGAAACAGACAATTGTAGGGCTGGTTCTAGCTTATGTCCTGTAGAGGCTGAGTAAAGAAAATCTTCAGGTTAAGGCTAGTGGTCATATCAGGGTCAGTGCTTGAACTGACAGTGGCCTCAAAAATACATGTATTTATATTTTTCAGAGTGGGATTCTAGCTTTCATTTAGGACCTAAGGAGTTTATCCTATCTGTAGCAGTAGCAGTTGCTGGCCTGTGGTGAAGGGTGAGGCTAATATTAGTGTTAGGGTTAAGTTTAAAGCAGACAAGAGCCAATAAGCAGCTACACATAAAGATGCTTGCTTAGTTTTAACAGTGTCAAAATGATGGACTTCAAAATAGTTCCATTTCCAAGAGAGGATGCTCTGTTAGGTTCAACTTTGTGTTTTAGCTGGCAGTGTTTAAGGAGCTTGAACCCTGTACAACTGAAATATGTTTCACCCTCACAGAAGAAGAACTGGTGCCAACAGAAACACCCTAATTAGGTTCTTTTAGTTGCCAGGAATTTCAGATTAGAGGAAAATCGATTTATTGCTGGGTTGAAATTAGGATTCAGACACGTTGAGTGCTGCAGAACTATAATTCCATGCAAGGGAAAAGCTTTCCACATAGACAAATCAGGCAAGGACCTCTTGACTGGATCCAGTCTCTCTAGCTCATGTTTAATGTGGCAGTTGAAGACTGAGGACCTAACTTAGCAATGACCTTAACCAGTATTGCAAAAGGCTCAGAGAGCCACTGGAGGTGAATTTGAGCCAGTGCTGAAGCTGGGTCTCATGACAGACAAAGTACCTGGTTTATGGGTAAATACAGGATAACAATGATGGGTCAGAATTTCATTTGATAGGTGAACTAAGAATTAAGCTTTGAACTGGCATCAAGTTGCTCCAGGGGAGGTTCAGATTGGATATTAGGAAAAATTTCTTCTCTGAGAGGGTTCTCAGTCATTGGCACAGGCTGCCCAGGGAGATGCTGGGATCACTATCCCTGGAAGGGTTCAAAGAACATGTGGATACAGTGCCTGGGGCCATGGTTTAGTGGTCAGCATGGTGGTGTTGGGTGGATGGTTGGACTCAATGATCTCAGAGGTCTTTTCCAACTGTAATAATTCTATGATTGTGTTGTAGCTAATGAGTTTTAAAGTGGTAATGGCTGTGGGTTGATACACAGTGTCATGAGGTCTGATGCTGTGGGGTTTAGGCATGGGGGAAGATGTTCCTAATGCAGGTTTAGTCATAGCTCCTTGGCTCTTCCTTATGGCCACTTTTGGCTGACCAGAGATCTCAAGGTCAAGGCTAGAGGTAGTGCTGGTACATAGCCTAGAAGGGTTGTACATCAATGCTGCATACTAGGCAGCTAGCACTGGGGATTTCATGGAGGAAGGAGTTCCTGTGATTCACACTGGTCTTTTTATCAAGAGTCTGCCTCAACTGGAGTAAAGGGGATGATGGAGTCTAATGTTAGGCAATGGGCTAAGGCTGTCCTGGTGAAAATGGAGATTCAGGAGTGGTGCTGTTGTGAGAGGAGATGCTATCCATTAACTCAGAGTATTAAGGACAGGTTTACACTATGTAGTGTTAACCTGGGACAAAAGTTGTTTTGTTTGTTTGGTTGGTTTGGTGTTTTCTTAGGTTCTCTATGTAGGAACTCTGTTTCTCTAGGTAGATATATATTAGAGTTGTTGTGGCAGAAGGGTGATGGAGCATGACCTTACTTCTGTATGAGAAGAGTTTTAGGTTCAGGGAGCAATTTTAAGAGAGAAGTTAGGAAGTATATCCTCTTCCTATCCTTGGAATAAGGAGGAACAACCTAATTTAAAAAGCAGCAGCAAGAGTTCTCACCATAATCCTTTCTCACAATAAACAGAATTATCTTGTTTCATGAGTTAAATTTGCACCAATAAACAGACCATGAGTTCCCATAAGAACAAGCCCAAGGCAGCCCTCCACAGTCTAAAAATCAGCCTAAAGATTATCTGAGAAATGCCTAAAGCACAGGAGTTGTCAGACCTGCAGTAGTGACCTCTCAGCTCTTTGTACTCATCCTGCAGCCTTAATTCCATTTGGAAAAAACCTATGTTATGCCCAAATTGTCCTTACTGAAAGAGATCCTGAGGCATTTAGGCATTCAGGAGTAGAGTGGCCCAGATACTGCTCCATTCCAATCAGGACAAGACCTGTCAGGAGGGAGAGGTTATAAAGATGATTAATGCTGACTTTCTTCAAGTGTGCTTAACTGAAGTATTGAAAATAGGGACAGATCAAGTCTTTCAAATCCAGTAGTGAAAATAGATGCAGTTTGAAATCTTCTTCAGCATTCAGAACATTGAGAATATAAGTGAGTAGAAGCAGAAGATGTCAAATCAAATGCAATCTTTATGGTATCCCTGTAAAAATGATGTTGTTATCTTCTGTGATATGTCTCCAACTCTCATTGAGTGAAAACCTTGCTCCAGTCTCAAATGAAGAAAACTGTAAGTCATCATAATTCTCTTATACCACAGAAAATGTTCATGGAATTCTGCAGCTGACCCTGTGAAAAGCAATCAAGTTTAGATGAAGGTTGCAGGTACTCCTAAGTAATTGGTATGATTCCACACAAGGGAAACAGAAATTTTATAGCCATTAAGCTTAAAAGTTGAATTGGCCAAAAAATGGTGAAAGCAAATTCATGAATATTTTGTCAATAAATTACTCTTTTTACTTCCTCTGTCTTTCCTTTTCCTTAAAACAATAGTGTGGAAATACACAGAAATAGTAGGCATTTGATACTCCAAATCATTCATGATCTGGGTCAGATGGGCTCAAGGGACTTCAGAGAGCAGCAATTCATCCAAACTACCCTGTCAGATGTTTGTAGCTGGTCCTGTAAGTCTTTTGTTTCAGGGTTAGACTATTGCCTCCCTGTGCTTATGGGAAACCCTTTCTCAATAAGCTGCTATACCTTGCTTTAAAGTACCAGGTGAGAAGTAATTTTGGTGATCATTCAGATTTGAGATGAGTCAGCATGAGTCTGGGAAGGAGGAAGCTTTCTTGCAGGTGAATAAATCCCTGGCTTCATGAACAAAAATGTATGATTCCTATGAAGAACATGATGGGGAAAGCACAAGGTCAGGATTTCTGCTGAGTAAGATCTGAGACATGACCTTGCTCTACAGTTTGGGGTTTGTAAATGTTGCCAAGCATCTGACATTACCTTACTGTATCCCTTTGGTTTAATCTCCACTTCTGACAGTAAAATATTGCACCCTCTTTAATAAGACAGCCTCTTTAAAAGAATACATGAATGTCTTTAAATCAATAGCAATGAATAATTTGGGATCTCTTTCTCATTCATGTATAACATATTCTTCATAGTTCTAGCTCTGGGGCTGGGGTAGATCTTCATATTTCTGCAAGAAGGCCAAAGTTGCCATTAACTAGGCAATGTGAATTCCTGAAACAGAGAGTGGAATCCAGAGTGTTCCTGTTTGACCCAGGTTTTGGGGTATGATCTCTGCCTAAACCAAAACTGAACTTCAGCTCCTGCAAACTCTGATGTGATGTTTTCTATTTCCACTGTGTTATTTCTGATAGTGTTTACTCTTACATGGCTTCAAAACTGTATTTCAGTTTAGTGCAAAAATGGTTCAGCTGTTAAAATCTTTTTGAAGTATTTTAGAAGTCTCTTAAGTATTTATAAAATTAAGTATTTTTGCAAATATTCTTGTCTTCCTTAAGACCTGACTGACTTTTTGTTTTTCCCTTTCCTTACTCCTACCTCCTCCCATGCAGAACTCCCTTCTTTTCTGAGCAATTTTGTGGCATTTGGCCTGTGTTTTTTAATTTTAATTATATGTTAAGATGATGACATGGTTGATAGTAATGGGCTTCATTTTTTCCATAGCTGGTATGTTCAGTAAGGTTGAAAGGGAATTAGACAGTCAAATCCCAGTAAATTTCAGTGGAATGTTTATAAATTAACTGAAACATCTACCCTAAATGGATCTAAACACTACAAAACTCTAGCAGTAGAGCTCTTGAAGGAGTGTACATACTTTTCTTTCCATCACTCCTCCTGTTGTCAGCTAGGGACCTGAGGAGCCCAGCAACTGAAGTCAATGGAAAGTGAAGCTGCTGAGCAACTCTGTAAACAAACTCTCACAGCTCAGTGAGGTTTTCACAGAAATTCATCCAAAAATGTGCTTTTTGTTTGCATAGTGTCTAAATGCTTGATGGACACAGTAGAATGAAAGGATATCTTCTAGCTGAGGGGTTCTGACAGCCTCTCAAACCTCACAGGTACAGAGCAGAAGGAACTGTAGTGTGAGAGTAGTGAGACTTCAGCTTTAAAGGCAAAGGCATGAATGCTCATGACTTCCAAAGCAAAACTGTAGCAGACCATGACTCAATGTTCATAGCAGTGACCCACAGAACCATAGAATCATTAAGGTTGGAAGAGACCTCACATGCTTTTATTTTTGAGACTGCAGGTACCAGATTCTGCATGTTTGATCCATCCTCACCAACCAGTGGTGTGGTACTCCACCTAGTAAGCAGTGATTTTAAAGGGTGGCTTCAGTCATCTGTTACAGCTTCAAGTGCTTAATTGCTTTAATGGCATAAAACTGGTTTCAAAATACTTCAGGATCTTAGCACTGCAGAAATCAGTTTCCCTGTTCTGCTTGCCAGGTAATGGCAAATCCACTTCCTCAGTGGTTATCAGATTATCAAAGAGGATCACTTATCTTCTTTGAATGCACAAGTATCTCTGTCTGGGAAACTTGTTATTTACCTCTTTTCACCTATTCTTGACTGATCTACTTTCATTCCTGCAAAAACTGAGGAGAGACAAAGCAACAGCCATGAAAGCAGTGCTGGGACTTCTGGGACACAGCTGTGCATGGAACCAAAATCTGAAGAATGGGGAAAAAACCCAACACTGCTAATAAAATGGATTATATATGTCCTTCTTCATCTCACAATTCCTGATTGTGTGAGGTGCCAGACTATTCTGAGAAGACAATTTTAGGGCAGAGATGAGATGCAGTGTGGGTGGGAGAGCTACAAGAGGCCAACTTCTCCCACCCTATCTTGGCTTCTGGGGCAAGCTAGTCAGCTGCAGCTCCAACTCATGCAGAAGAAGAAAAGTACATTTATTTAGGCCCAGGTCCAAGACTGAAAATGTTATGTTGTTTTCTGTGTATTCAGGGAAACCTGATGATTTATCTTTGATTTAATGTCCTTACTGCTCTGACCTCTCCACACCTGTTATGACTCAGCTCAGTTAGTATACCAAAACCATTAAGATTATATAAGTATTTTATGTCCTTGTTGACTGCTTCAGTTGCTAAAGCTATGCTGTGAAACTTTGGTGAAATTTGGATGGCAAAGCATTTTCCATTAAACAAAATAGTAAGGAATCTGATCTATCCACTTGAATATGATAGGTCTAACATCCATGGTTATATATGCTATGGTGTATATAGGTCCCTTTGGAAAGAACACAGATTTTGTTTAGGACATATGGAAATGGCAGGCAGACACAAGCCATCTGACATAACTGTGATGCTGGGAAAAATTGAGCACTTTGTCTGAAGCCATCCCTTCTGGGATGAGCAGCTTGGGCAGAGCTGGTGAGGGAGAAATGTGCCTTCAGCATGATGCCCAAGGAATCCAAGGCAGAATGTATGATTCACTAGTTGAATACCTTCTAAAGCCATAGAGGGTAAAGCTTTTTTACCTCTCTAGTTTCATAGTGAGAGCACTACAAGAAGGAATGCAGAATCTGGGGGAGCAAAGAGCAAAGTTGGCTAAACATGCTTCTGCAGCCCACAAGCAGTGGCACTCACCATCACACTGAGAGGGATAGCCTTGGGCTAGCTTCAGCCTCAAGGATGTTTTCTGCACCTTCTTCAGTGGTTTGGCTATTAGTGGGACATGTGCAAGAGATTGGCACTGGAACTGAAGAATTTTCCTCTCATTATATGGCTTCCATTATGTTTTGCTTTGCCTTTTGCAACTTGTCTCTCTCTGAAAAATAGATATATATATATGGGGAAAAAAAGCTAAGGTATCATTAGACTTGCCTACCCCACAGCTTCCCATTTGAAAAGAGTTTTTCTGCTATTCAATTTTTCCTATCTATTACCATTTTTACATCTCAATTATTCCTTCCAGATAGCTGGTTCTCATAAATTATGCAACACTAGTATCACTCAAAATAAGGACAAGTGATATCCTCCAAAGAATTAATTTGAGCCTTCAAACTAGATCATTCCTGTTTGAGGCCATAGAAGAACTGTATTTTTAACATGCCCCAGCAAAAATAGCCATGCTGCAGAATGTCTGGGGAAATGAAGAAAATCTTGAGAATCTGGCTAACACATTTTGTCCTGGAAAAAACACAGGAACTGACTGAGGAGGAAGCTATACTAGAACAAGGGAAAAAAACCCAAGGAAATAATAAGAATAATAATAAAATAGAGGTACAGACCAAATCTTACAGCTGAGATGATGAAGGAGTCATCTTTCAGAATCCAATAGGGTCTAATTCTTCAATTCTGTTCTGCAGATCTCAGAGTAAAAATCTTCTCAACCTCTCTCTGGGAAGGTGTAAGAGGAACAGAGGAGGAAGAAAGGGAAGTGTTCTATCTACAGCTGTCAGAAAGAAATGTACTAATTCATTGGACATTAATCTTCCAGAGCTGGAGCTGAAAAGGGTAATTTTACAGTTCAGTGAATGCTTCACTCATTTATTATTTTAATGTTCCAAAATGCACACTAAGGCTTTAGAAGGAGGCTGTGTGAGTGCCATTTATATAGCAATTTAAGTATAGCAAATTGAATTGGACTTTTGCTGTTAATAAATACAGGTTTAAAAGTAAAACAAAAAAAAGACCAAAAAAAAACCCCCACCAAAACCAAAAACCCAAACATAAAATAAATCCCCAGTGTTAATTGCAGTGTGCTAAAAATCAGAGGAAAGTGATGTATCCTTGTCTCAAAGGAAAATCTAATTCAAAGAATTTAGGTGCCCTTTTATATGCATTTGTTTTCTATTGCTCTTTTGTTTTTCATGTCTGAGGAAGGATATTGTGTCCTGCCATTAAACTTTGCTAATTAATCACCACTCTCCAACAGCTTTCTTTAATAACAGCCACAGCACTGTATGTTTAACAGCTGATGCAGGAACCTTGGCTTGGGGAGCCACAGGCATTGCTCAATGAACACTTCCAGCCTAGGTTTGACTCTGTTCCTCTGTGCCAACTCAGCAACCTAGTAACCAAACTATTTCATTATCTAGGCTCTGTGGGACATGTGAGACACAGGAGAGAGCATGAAAAGGGTAGGAACACTTCACTCTTATTTGCTTCTTCTTTTGCAGTTCCAGAATATTTGGCAGAGGATGGTGTGCACTGTCACGAGGCAGATGCTGTGAATTGGGTCAGTAGGATGCATATGGCTGCTAAGGAGCTCTGTAAGTATTTTTTCACTGTTTCCAGCAAAAAAATGACAAGAGACAAGTAAAGACATCCTGAAGTAATTAGGTGATTTGGAAGGAAAACATAGCAGGGGTTTTTAAAACAGACATGCAAAAAGGAAGAACAAATTGAAAACTTAAAAGGATGAATTGAGAAACATGAAGTTAAACCATTTATTTTACCCTCACTTCAGTCTGAAATCCAAATTATATCCTGTGAAGGGTCACTAACAAAGTGAAGGACAGGAACTGCTGTCTTGGGTTTGGATATTGGTTGTAATTTCTGCTCAACGATTAAGGAGGCTTGTATTGACAAAAGGGTGACAAACTAGCAATTAGTTAAGAGGAGAGCAGAGAAAGTTAGCTAATCAATTAAGCTGTTAGTGTAGACCATTTGTTCAGTGTCTGAAATACATTTTAAAATCATCAAAGGCTGCCATGATGAAATCAAATACATTTTAAAGCACATTTGAAAGTCATCAAGGCCTGCTATGATGAAATCAAATTACACTTTAAAAAGCTATAGCAAATTTTCTAAAACAATAGACAAAAGGCAGTTTTCTTGGCTGAACCAAGAGGTTACTGTTCACTGTGATTTTAATTCTGAATCATGGATTAAGTTTGGACTTTCCTTCTCAGATCCACCAATAAAGGCTTTGAAAGTTGCCAAAATATGCAACCAAGAGGCAGAAAAAGAGGCATACTGAAAGGCTCCCATGCTGCTCACAATAAGTAATTATCTTTAAAAGTTCTTGAGTCTTTAAGCATCACCAGTGTGGAGATAGATTTCATCTAGCTGCTCACTGGTACATTATACTGAGTCACTCAGGGTCAGGGTCAAGTTCAGGTCAAGCTCTAACCCACATTTTGGAAAACAGGCACCAGTCAGCAGTAAGTTGAAAACTGTCTGTTAATGAGTCTCTTTCCACACCACTGATTCCAGACCATAATGTATTGTAAGACTTCAATACCCAACCTGTAAGGATTTGATGACATTTTGCATTCCTTAAAGAGAAATAGAGAGGAAAAAGAAAAAAATCTTCTCTTGGAATGATACCCTTTGAATTTACCTGTTTGTATTATAATAAACCACTTCTTATATAAAATACAGAGGGCCTCAGTCTTCCAAGCTCCCTGTAAGACACAGGTATCCTCATAGCAGAGTAGATTCTCAGGTGGCTACACAAAAACCTGACACCATTGAGTCCTGTTTTGTACTACTTCCCAAACAGCAATATGTCCATAGAGGGAAAGTGTTACACTCTTAACACATCTGTCTGGAAAAGCACAAGTAAAATTGAATATGTAAAATAACTTTTTTTTTTTTTTCAAAGATGAAAGCATGCAGAAGAGAGCAAGGGGCAAATGGTCAGTGTCAAAGGACAAAAGGAAAAAGATGAGAAGGGAGACTCCTTTGTTAATCTCTGGGAAATTCCCTACTCTGAGGGCCAGGAGACAGCAACATGGGGAGATACAGCAAAACCCAAGGTCACCTGATAACAGCCTGGACTGCAAGACCATGTCTGTGACTAAGTCTGTCCTAAATGACTAAGCCAGTCGTTTCCAATGCTTCCAATGAAATCTCTGCCCTAAAATAATGAATAGGTATCTAGAGACAAGCCAAACCAGAAAAAAGTAGTTTCCTCTAGAAAGGACCTGTTTTGGTTTGGAAGGAATTAATATTGTTATGGGCTGCAGAGACAAGTAAAACCCCATGAAGGAATCTAGTCATAGTAAATTCCTGTTTGTCCTGAAATTAAGGGAGGTTAGTTAGCTGCATTGGTTGGAATTGTTCATATGTTTGAGCACAGGAAGGCTCTACAGAGGGATTTAGACAGACTGGCTTGATTAGCTGAGGTCAGTGAGATGAGCTTCAACAAGGCCAACTGCTGCATCCTGCACTTTGGCCATAAGAACCCCATGAATGCTCCAGGCTTGGAGCAGACTGGCTGGTAAGCTGCTCAGCAGAAAAGGCCCTGGGGGTGCTGCTCAATAGCAACTGAAGATGAGGCAGCAGTGTGCCCAGGTGGCCAAGAAGGCCAACAGCATCCTGGCTTGGATCAGCACTAGTGTGGCCAGCAGGACTAGGGAGGTGATCGCCCCTTGTAGTCAGCACGGGTGGTGCCACACCACAAATACAGGGTTTAGTGGTGAGCATGATAGTGTTGGGTGGATGGTTGGACTTGATCTCAGAGGTCTTTTCCAACCACAGTGATTCTATGATTCTATGTGGAAACACTTCTGAGACATCTCTTTCCAGACATGTATCTTTATGAGTGCAATGTTTTGTTGTCAGGCCCAACGCTGCACGTCAGACTCGAGGAGGCTTCACACCTTCTTTCTTCCCAAAGCAGCTGACATGGGTAAGGCTCTGCCAGCAGCTTTGTGTGACAAAGCTCCTAAGTGTATTTTCTAACATGCTAGATCTGCCATGCTGTTTTCCAGAGACCTCTTCCTGTTTCCTTTATGCAACTGCTTCTGAGAGCTTTCTAGCCAACCCTCTACAACAGGCCACAGTTTGTGCTGTTCCTTTTTTTGGTCTGGAAAACTTATTTTTTTAATGCTATACTCTGTAATGCTGTATGACTCAGAGCAGTCTTTCCCATTTAACCATTTTATGGCACTGACTTATGGCCTGACTTGTGCTTAGAACTTGCAGAGTCACAGGTTATCACTGTCAAATGGTCCAGTTTCTTGGACTCATACTGGGTTCACATTCTGCTTAGGATCTTTTCAGTTATTTTAAGCCATGCAGGTCTTTGAAAACCACTTCTCATCATGTGTGCTCATCCTTCTTGAGCTTTGTTTTGAACATCTCTTCCCCCCCACCCCCACCATGGCCTTGTTTGAGGCAAATCTGTGCAATTGTAGGAAGAAACCTTCAAGAATACCTAGAAATAAGGGAATACCTGACAGAAAGGTTTCATAGCGTAGCAGAGCTCTCTGAAATTGAAAGTCTGAGCCATTAGTAAGGGTAGCAGAAGGAAGCAGGAGTTTGGAAGCAAAAGATAGATGTATTTTTTTAGCATAGGCCTTGTCCCCAGCTCTGCTTTTTTTGCATATCCAGAACATGAAGTGTTTTTGCTCAGGGCTTGCACCCTCATTATTTATTACATCCCGGCAGCATGATGTGATCTGCCAAGATCTCAGCTGGATCTGGCCCAACCTGCCAAAATGAAGCAAGTAAATGGATGCAAGTCAAGCTAAGGTTGTTTCATGGAGTTCAAAAATGAATTAAGTTGTCCTGTAGATAGATATTCCCTTGGTCCATGTTGTCCTGCTTTCAGCAATTACTGAAATGAAATACAGTGTTAACAATTCTGGGGTTATAATTGTGGCAGGCTTTATTAATCAATGTATACCCTTCTGTAATATGTAAAATAAATTTCCTTTTACCTGCTTTTAGGAAAGAATATTTAGCCTGGAATAGAAAATCAATGCAAGATTTTGTTTGGTTTTGGGCTGTATGCAGTTCCCCTCAAGTCAGGCTAAAATGAAATAATGATCAAGGCTAACACTTATTCTGGTTTTCTTTATCATTTATAACATATCTAGGCCTTTGTGATTGTTTGGATGAGGAGTCTTCAAGCTGCTTTTGCCTTTTGGGCTTGATGTCAATAACCATTGGAGGAGGAATCCTAAATCCCTCAGAAATAAAGGCCCAGGTGAGGAATAACTTTCATACAAGCTATGGCTTGAGCCTTTTGTGCATTTCAACTATGCAGGACTACAGGGGTGGAAAACGTGTCTTGAATTTGAATATTGACTCTGAATTTATGAAGATGAAACTGTTAACAGGAAAAAAGAACAAGAAAAAGAAAAAGGAAAATCAGTTTTAATGAGAGGGTGGGCAGAAGTGATGTTTTCTCCTCTTCTCTATACCTTTACCTTCCTCCACTAAAGGACTGAAGTAACTGGAAAGGCAAGAACAGCACAGGAATGGTGTCTGTCCTGAGCAGCATGAGCTCAACAGTCACCATGAAATGCTCTTAAAATGCCTTGCCATTGATGTGATGAACACACTGTCAAATAAAAAGGCAACATTATGCTTCACCAAGTAATAAATTGCTCTTTGTTGCATCATAAAAAAATTGCAGCATCCCTCACTGATGCTATTTTCTTTTATGGTAAGTTGTAAAAGAAGTCCCAAACCAACAACTATTTACCCAACATTTACATTGCCATGGTGGCTGCTTCAGATAGCAGTGAAAATAGCTGGCTGCAGGAGTGGGGAGAAGGATGTTCAGGCAACTTGCTGCTCTGCTGAAATATGGACATTTCTAATGTGTTCTGCCACTGCTGTGTGATGGAAGTATGTGGATGTCTTATTTCCTAAGGGAAGCTTCAAGGCCCTGGAGAAACACAGTTGGGAAGAGTGGAATTTGGAGGAAACATTTTATTCTGTTCTCAGTAAAAAGTACACTGGAACAGCAAGACTTTGGGAAGCACAGTGACAAGAGTGATATATTACTGTGGCAAAGCATGCTGAAGTCCAATATCCAGTACTTCTTTCATAGGAATTCATAATGGGTGAGTCAGTGTTATTGCCTCTGGAAGAAAGGACTTTGCTTTAGTTTATTTTATATTTCTGTTATAAAAAGATGACCATGCTTTTGTTACTTCCTAAATAACATGAAATAGAACCAGTCAAGTATGGGCAAATGATTTATGCTTTCTTATAATCTCTTCAATTTAGCAGCTATAGCACCTTAGGATGCTGGAAAATGATCTTGGCCACTGCAGCAGGAAAAAACACAGAGAATTAAAACTGTGGAAAAGAAGCCAAGTGAGTCCCTTTCACTCTTTTTCTACAGAGTCAAAAATGATAATCAGTCTATTTTTAAAAGCAAGATGTACCTGTAAAGATATTCTATTAGGCAAGGTCATTAATATTTTAGTGAAGTAATGAAATGCCCCATCAGTTTGGCTGTCCCTGCACAGGGGTCTCTGTACAATGTTCCATTGTGTGGTGTGGGTACACCTATTGGTTTGTAGTCTAGATTAGTTGTACCACTGATAGTTTTTAAGTCTCTTGATAATTGATTTACCCTACAGTATTTTGTGTTAACCTGGAAGAGAAAATACAAAGATATTAGGGAAGCTGTTCAAGTAATCTGTGATTTATACTGTGTCCCTCCTTGATCATTACTCTGTATATAACCATTGTTGCAGCAGAAATAAAGAAAAACCATTTTTTTTCCACTCTCCAGTAATAAATGTCATAGTTCTATGTAGTTATACTGCATCTAGGATGTCATCCATCTAGGATATCCTTTGCTAGGATATCTTCTCTGTACTCAAAGCTATAATGTCATCCAATCTGTCAACCTATAGCAAGAGGCAATGCCTGGAAAGGCTATTTAGGGAGAAAACTGCAGAGGAAATGGCATTGGCAGTTCAATATATATCAATCACCTTTAGAAAGTCAGTGCTAAAATGTTACCCTTTAGAATGGTATTAAGGGAAACACTGCTATTAGAGTGGCTGAGTAATAGCCCCAAGTCTGTTCCAGGATCTTAGTGCCAAGTAGAAGGTTGGAGATGCATAAGGTATTCTCAAAGCCTGCTTCCTGTTGAAAGAAAAGTGCCTTGGCACAGGATCTTGGTAAGACAGCTGCAGACTGCTCCCTGGAGGACCCCTTCCAGGCTCCAACACACCAACAGAGAGCAGAGCCAAGGCTGGAGGCTGGGGGAACATGCTAAGAGCACAGCCTACAAGTTACTGCAGTGCAGGTGCTTGGAGTAGCACTAGGATCTGCTTGCACTGGCTGAACTATGGCCCAGGCTTTTCAACAGTCTACGTTACATTGGGGTGGTGGGATAGGCATAATCCAAGTAGACATAAGAACATTTTAATGTTAGCTTTAACTACTACTTCTTTGTTTTGGTTTGTTATTTTCCTTTTTTTACCCCTGGTACTCTGCCTCCATGGGCCCCAGGTTGAATCTGTGTGCTGTACCTTCACAGAATCACTGACTCATCAAGGCTGGAAGAGACCTTGAACATCATCATGTCCAACTGTCAACCTCTCACCCCCATTCCACTAGGCCATGTCCCTAAACACCACATCTATATGTTTTTTAAACACCTTTTGGGACAGTGACTCCACCACTTCACAGAGACTCTTCACAAAGCTGGGTGGAGATCTCCAAGTTGAAGATGACTAAACATGGTCAAGGTGCATGGTTGTGATGCTGCTTACAAGCCTATTAGTTTTGCTGAAAAGCACCTCTTTTCAGCTTTGGCATCACCCTTCTTGAAAGAAGCCATGTTTAGGAAACATGAGTGCCTCTGCATTCATGCTGTGCTGCATGGTGGATACTAGCTGGTTTTGGTCGGTGATAGGGGCATGGTTTGGTGGTGAGCATGGTAGCGTTGGGTGGATGGTTGGACTCGAGGATCTCAGAGGTCTTTTCCAACCATAATATTTCTATGATTCTATGAAATTCTTTCAGTAGGGATCTAACTCTAAGAATATTCTCAATTGTATTTTTTATGTATACATATATATATATAATGTATTCTCAATTCTTATGCTTAATCTTCTGTGTCTAACCTCTCTCACGTCATGATCCGTGTGCTGCCCAGCGTCAGGCATTGAACCGCACTCCTGGAGCAGGACATCATGATCCTGAAAGTTGCCACCAATTCAACAGAGACTTGAAGAAGCATGTGCAGACTTCTGATCTGTTGTCTCAAGAACTGGACCCTGGGTGCCCTTGAACTGCTTGAGTGGAAAAAGATACAAACTATATGTGTGCTTCTCGAGGTAAGTAGAAGTGAAAAGAATTCTCTGTGACAGCATCACAGTGTTTCCAGAAGGATGAAGAACTGTCAGAATGGAGTCATCTCTCTCTGAGAACACAATCTCTCTATACTGTCAAATCAAAACCTCTCTAAGAGGCACAGAAAAACTTTATTTTCTTTGTTAAATCAACTTTCTTTTTATCCCAAGATGATATGTTCAGCAAGCTAAAGAGGATAGTGTGCATGGCTGTGGGCAGACTAGAAAGGAAATGGGTTTTTTATTGATGAATATCAGGAAAATCAAGCACAGATTAATCATCACTGGTGGAGCACTGAAGAATTCCCATCACTGAAATAAATTTCTATTTAATTTTAGTCCTTCTGCTATGACAGCAACTTTCTTTCACATAAGTTTTTTCAACTATTTCCCTCCATAAACACCACTTGCAATATTAAAACTGAGCAGTGTGCAGACAGTAGTTGTCTTTGGCCTAAGGTGAGAAAATCTGTTCCTTTTTCTTACAGAATCTGCTATCTGTTTTCTTCCTTCCTCTGAACTCTTTCTGATGCTACTGCAGTTTAGTGCTCAAGATGATAGGAAATCAAAGGTCAATAGGATGTTCTTTCCTTACCTTTTATCTTTTATTACAGGATGGATTGCAGGTTTTGTATAGACCAGACAGAAATACTTGGGTGTAGGCTTCCAGAAAATCAAACCAAGCCCAGAAGTTTTAGCATCTGGAGTTGTAGTACAACTAGTTCAACAGAACCATCAGGTAAGCCTGGATGTTGATTTAGGCTTAAAAATCTTCTATGCATGCTAACATTCAATTTAAATAGAACTTAATTGTTATTACTTTAAGCTGCTTCTTCATGGTTAGGCTGGTATAAAACCCTCAGACATGAAAAAATTCCTGATGAATGAAAATCAGTGATATTTAGAGTATTTAGCCCAAGCAGTTTGTGAAGTATGGCTGGAAACATTGGCCTACAATAAGCCAATCAGGCTTTATTTCCTTTTTCATCAAGTTGCTGTTTTCTTAGCATGTAAATATAATCACTGGTTTAAGAGCAATTTACCTATCTAATCCACAACTACCCCTTTTTATTAGTTTAATATTTAGAGTTAGTCTGGCAGTGATGTTTACTAAACTGTCAGCTTTTCAGTGATTGAGAACACAAAGCTAAAAGCATAATCATTTTAGAGAATGTTTATGGAAGTTTAATTTACATTTCATTTTCCACCCAGCAAGTGCAAAAAAAAAAAAGTCATATTCAATTTTTTATTCAATTTATTCAATTGTTATTCTTGGTCAGGCTTTCTAAAAAAGCCAAATGAAAATGTTGGGTTTTTTTCCAGAATGCAGCAGAATATGCTGAGTAAATATGTCAAAGAAATGTCAAAACAACTGTTCTGAAGTATCAGTCCAAAATTCTGACATTTAATTAAAACTGGTGGATTCTATACATTCTCAAGTATTTCTTAAAGCTAATTTTCCAAAAGCTTTCCTTCCTTTTATAAACCAGAAGCAGTTCTTTGGCAGGTCCTTGAAAACTTGGTTCTCAGCTGCTGAAGTACAAACTCCCCTGTTCACCTCAAAAGAGGCAAAACCTGATTTATGACAAATAATTGGCACACCTTAAGAGAAGCCTCAACTAGTTGGAAGGGATCCAAAGATGGTCCAGCCATGAAGTCATTCTAAAAAGGGTAAATTTGTCAGACATCTTTGGGCAGATATCAATAGTACCATGTCTTTGAATATGCTCATTCACATGCAAAGCATATGCAAATTCCAGGGAAGCTGGAACCATTCTTGTGCATCATTGCTATTAAATGAAGTTGGAGAGGGGGCAGCTGTGGATTAGGGTTTGGATAAGTCACAATCAGGTAGAAGAGAAAAGGGGAGAGAAGCATGAATGGAGGAATTACTCATTTATTTGCTTACTATGAAGTTATTCATCAATTGGGTCATTCCATTGCCTCCAGCTGACAACTGACAATTACATCAGGAAGGTAAAAAGAGCAGCACTACAGAAAGTTGTTTGTAGGTTTCAGCTCCCTGAATTAGTAGTTTATCATAAATTAGTTTTGGGGAACCCACTGAATCCACATGTGGGTACTGAAGGAAGAGGAAACATGGAAGTAGGAAGTTATCTTTTAGGTAGTTTGGAGTTATCTACTGAGAAAAGACTGAGCCTTGACTTAGACACAGTAAATGAGGACAAACCAGACTCTACCACAGGGTATTTCAAAGGACAACTCAAGCTTGAAAGAACCAGCAAAAATATCATGTTCACTTAGAGGAAAAATTAGAAAACAAGAATAAGTTTGTGGCTGAAAAATGGAAATGAAATGGACTTTGTCCTAAATATCCCTGTGCCTGTCATATCCTATAGGATAGAATCTTTGTGCCTGAATGCTGGGGTTTTATCTCCCAAGAAAAAAGTACAAGATGATGTGCAATGAATTAGACATGCAGAGAACTTCTCAGAAACCTGTGCTCAGCCCACTGAGAAGATAGGTGTTGCTCAAGCATATCCCCAACAACAAAATGAGGCTTAATTCTTGGACAGCTGAGTGTCTGCCCAAGGTCTCATATGTGTGACTGCTGAACATCAAGGGCTCATGTCCCAGAAGCCAAAAATACTATGTGGAAAGGAAGTATCCCAGCCACTAGAAGATAAAACCTTCATGCCAAGAATTAAATGTTGTTGATGACTTATGACTGGTATAGGAAAAGGAAAAGGTTTAGCCACTCTTCCTTTTTATTGGGAACTCACTTCTTAACTCTTCTGTATCACTAAATCTCCCTATTAGCTGAGTTTGGAATCTGGCAGATGCAGAGAGGAGTCAGATTGGGTTTTATGTAGAAGTAAGATTCCTAATGTAAAAAGAGCTTCTGGTTTATGGAAGAGACAAAATATGTCTGTGGCTCTCACACAGAAAGGGTTAATTAGTTTATATCTTTGAGCTTCAGTGGAATTATTGATAAACTCATCAACTTAGTAGTGGAGAGGTTATAATTTGTATGCTTATGGCAGAAGCACTAGGAGAAAAATGTGACTTGAGCACAAGTCTGCTGCTGTTTCTCAGTTGTTGGAACAAGAGAGTGATTTATTCCAGCTCTCTTGTAAGTTTAGCACACTCTCCCATCACAAATCTGACCACATCTGCTGGCTCACACACAGGGACTTAGTGCTAGCCTGCAAAATGTCACCTTCTTTTATGCAGGTGTATAGAGAGTGTGGTCTGTTCTCTCTGCTACTGTGCCTGTAGTTACAGCCCACAGGGGCCAGCAAAATGTATTTCCTGCTGCTTTTATGCATGGATGCATGTGACTTGAAGAAATAATCAAACCTTCACAATACCTTTCTAGCAGAATACTCTTGTGTCTTTTCATGTCTTTCATTGACATGATTTGGGCAACTACACTGTCACCTTTCTTCCCTAAATTAGAAGAGGAATTTGCTTTTCTAAGTACAAAATAGTGTTTGAAAACAGGAAACGTTCTATGTAGCTGCCAGCTACAGTGCTCATCCCTTTGCTTAGAGTGGGAGAAGAGCTATTCTCCAGGTTGTGACTGGATTTCTATTCCTATCATCAGTGATTTCATGTCTGAAACATGATCTTTGTCAGGAGGCCTCATTTGCTGAATCAATTTGTGCTGCTGCACATCTCCATTGAATATTGTCCAAGGTGGGCAGCATTATTCTACAAATGTCTGTGCATTTAAAAGGGAAAAAACCCCACAGTAATGTATCCTTAATAAATTAATGGATTAATTACAACTAATATTTTTTTGTATTCTACATAATGAAGAAGCATCATGATCATGATGTTGCTTTGGTTTTTAACACCTACCCTTGTTCCCACACCTCTTCTTTAGAGGAGAATAATGATGCAACTGATAGGAAAGAAGTAATTCTATAATTATACAGTGTCTTAATAAGATGTTGGAGTGAGTTTGTGAGGGGGCAAAGCCAAGGGTTTATATTACAGGTGAAGTTGTTGCCTTTCCAACTCCCATTTTGGTTCTTTTTGCACATATATTTTAGTCCAGTCTCTGCTGACAACATCACACACTTGATTTCTGTTTACAGGATTGAGCTTGCTCATTATAAACCAATTTCCCATGTGTGACCTGTACCTTATTTACAGTGATCTTGTCAGATGCTATGTAAAATATGGAATTATTAAGTTATTTGTGGAGTGCCTCCTGAGGAGCTAATGGAATGCAACAGAATTACCCAGGCTTCCAAAATGAGCTAACCAGTTTAACATCAGAGCACCTAATTGTCTCAGCTGGCACAGATTGCTTTCAAAGCACAGATTTGCACTTTTCAAAGCAGGGCTTTCAGCTAAAATAGGTTTGTCTGGACTTCTGCTCTATGCATTTTGAACTCAATCATCTGAAAGGTCTTTTCCAACATGATATTCTCATACCCTACTAGAACACCTGAGGTAAGATGACCAGAGGATCACCCACAGATGCTGTACATTCAGTGACAGTAAGTTTTATATTCTTTGTCAGAGAAGCATTGTGCTACCTTAAGTGACTTTTAGGGCTTTATTCAGGGCAAAGTTAATCTTGTGTTTCATTCACTAGCTGCCACCCTCTTTCTGCCAGGGGTGAAGCAAGTGCAAACAGACAAATCACATTTCCCTTATGGATTTCACAGAACTTGCAAGAGTCCTGGGGGGTGTGGATGTGTAGAGTGTGCTGTGTGAACCCAAGTTTTGCATTGCAATACAGGAATGAAAACTAAGCTAGCAGCAGCAGCAAAATGAGTGATGACATTTGTAACCCCTTGAATTTTGATTCTGAAACTGTAATAAGAAAGGCAACCTTCATACCTCCCACTGGAATAGAAAGGATTCTTGAGCTGTTACAGGACTGAAATATCCTGTGAAACATCACCAATGTATTTTTCTTTCTAGATACCAACAAAAAGAGTTTTTGAGGGGTTGTTTTGCATGAATTTTTGTAAAGACAGAAGAGAAAATGACATCTTTGATTACACAGACTGGTTTTGATACCCTGTTTTCAACTACATTGTGGATTGAGCTGATTTCTGCAAACAGTAGCTAAAATAACATTGACATTTCTGCCTCAGGCAGATAAATAGGATTTGCAGGGTAGGACATACCTTCCCTCAAACAATGCAAATGTATACAGTGATCTTTGTGCTCTTTGTATTTTAAGTGTTAGTGAGAGCTCAGTTCTGCCAGTGGATTAATGCTGAGCTCCTCTGGACTATGTAGCTAAGGTCTCTGCCACACAGTGAGGGAAGAATCCACACAGCTTCAGACTGGCCATTCTGCATTTCTTAAGAGGCACACAGCTATCTAGCCAGAATATCTACTGGGAGCACAAAAATCTTCAGGGGTTTGGCTTTCTGTTCTGTTTTAATGTCTAACACACATCCAAGATGTCTTTGGTCAAAATACCAACTCTACCAATGAAGATCTGAACTCTCAGGAGCAGATTTGGTATGGGGCAAAAGGAAAATGATTCTTTGTTAATTTTTATTGGGAGCAACAAAAGACAAATGTAGTTTCAGCTTGTATAGACAATATTTTTACATGTCTTAGAAACTGATTGTCTTTTTCCCCTCATTGAGCCCAGGTCCTGAGTCCTGAATAAGAAAAAATTTCCCTGTTGCTTACAGGACTGGGTTGTCCTATAGCTTGGCAGAGTAAAAGGAGATAGGAACAGGTGAAGAAATAAATCCTTGTGGAAGAAGAGAATAAGTCATCCTGGAATAAACAAATCTGCATGATAGCTTACAAATGATTCTGTATTTTGGTGTCATTGCAAGATTTAAGCCAAACCCCAAGGATATTAGTGGAAGGCTTCTTTTTCTTTCTCTGTTTAAACAGAGGTTTCCCAAAGGAGGCACAGTGAATCCTTTAAATCAATAATACACCTTTTCATCAGCAAAGGGTTAATCCTGCATCTGCACATTCCAGGGCTTTGCTCAGTCTCAGATTGATAGTAGTATCTTTTGGGGCTTCTTTCCATCTGCTGCAATGGGGCAGATGTTTGGGGGCTGAGGTGGAAGGGTAGGAGCAATAGCTGTGCCTTCACAGAATCACAAGGTCTGGTGCAGTAAAATCATGCATACCAGGTTTAAATGAAATTGTTCTGGAATAACTTGATTGCTTAAAAAACAATATAAATGACAGGATTACTAGATGAAGAAACATGAAATAAATGAGCTAATTACACACCCACTTACCTCTGTGCTAAGCACAATACATTCAAATGAATTCATGGGTGCTTATTATAGGCCTGGTATAGCTCTGTGGAGTCCATTACAGAGTTAATTATTTTGCAATCTGTTTGATCTTGTACCTTTTAAAATTCTAATTCCAGTCTAAATTCTCTGAATTATAAAAACCACATGGGCAAAGTGTAATAATAAATAGGACTCAATTAGAATGGGGTGTGGGGGGGGAGTTAATAGAGTGCATATTCAGAAACAAAAGCAGCTAATATTATAGCTCCATTAACAACTTCATAGGTTATCTGAGACTGGAAGTAAACAGCATCTTCACAATGAGGTGCAAAGATGATACTGACTGGGAAAAATTGATGTCCCCTAGACACTGTAAATGTAGAGCAGGGATATGAGCACAAAATGCCAGGTAATTTGTGACAGCTCCCTGTGTGGCACACTGCTACATACACTTCTGAAAGACCACATTCTGAATGTGGCACGTAACAAAGAGACCAGTCATGAGATCTTTCTAGGCTCTTTAGTTATAATTCCATCCCTTAGAAATCAGGCAGCATCACTGATTACTCCTAGCAGGGGCTCTGCTTCCCTCCCACAGACTTGAGTAATTTCTCAAGCTGGATTTCAAACTTGAAAGCAAGCCTAGCTCTCAAATCCAGATGAAATACCAGTTCCTGTGTCCCAAGGACATGGTGTTTGCCTTAGTGACACCATTCACAGAGAGTTATTCCCTCACTGCTCTTAGTGGTGAAGACTGTGTTGTGTTGGGACTTTAATTTCACTGATTCCTTGTTAATTTACAGAATGTTGATATGAGGTTTAAAAAAAGTTGTTAGGTATGATTTAGCTCCTTAAATTGATGGATTCCCTTCCTTTCTTCTGATTGTTATAGAAGCTGCATGTCTGAAGTGCTTGAACTGAGCACTGATCATCTCACCATTTGTGGGAAATGCAGATAGAGTAAGCTCTACAGTTACACTGAGAAAACCTCCTTTGAGCAAACCTAACCTTCCCACTTGTCATTTTTTCCCAGTGATATGAAATAATACACTGAAATCCCTGCAAAGTGTCCTGCCAGGGAGAGAACCTCTGGATTTCTGCAGTGCCTTGGGCTTTCACTGCGTGCTGTGCCTGTCCCACTGACAGAGCAGTTGGACCATGGACCATGGTTTGCTTCAAACTAATACACAAATTAATTAAAGAGATGGCAGCCTTTAATTTTTCAGGAGGCTGGTGTAGTTTTTTGGAATAGCCCTGGGTCACCATGTGCATATCCATGCAGTGTGTAAACAAGGTTTTCCCTTTGCAGAGGTCCGTGATACAGCTGTTTCTCATTTTCATCTTGCAGATGCTATCTTGCTTACAGGGCAGCTTAGTTGAAGAGCTGTGTTGACTCATAAGACCAAGATGTACAATATTCAGTTTTAATTGAAAAGTGCATGACTCCTTTATCATCCACAGGGCAAAAAAGCTTGGTGTAAACTTATGTTTTACTAGGAGCAGAAAACTGAAGTTCCAGAAGCGGTGTCAAAGCTCTCTTTTTCTCTTGAAGGATAGTCAACTAGAAAAGCCTAAAAAAAAATATGCTTATTCATCTTACTATTATGGAAAGTCCTGGTGACTCACTGCCCTGGCAAGAGGGGATGGTTTAGTTTGGTTATTACTGTTTGTAATTGACTTTTCTGTTAAGATGGAAACAAAACAGAAACAGGATGGAAGATTCCCTGAGCCTATGTTCGTGCCTGCTGCCTTTTGGTGTTCCCATGCCCTTCCAGTTACTGAGCAGAGGAGTGTTCTTACAGGCACATCACTGAACCAGTCAGTTCTTCAGAGTGAATAAATGTGCCTAAGACAAGAAGAATTAAAAATAACTTAGAAGAAAAAAAGAGGAAGACTTAGTCTTCCCCCTGTTCTCCCCAGAGCTGTGACTGGGAGCAATGGAATGTCCCAAGTGGGGAAACACAGACATGATGTCTAATTGCTAGGACATAAAGACTCAGAGGGAGAGCAGACAGTGGCCAGGAGTGCGGAAGAGCACTGACCCCAAGGGTCAGAAAGAGAGAGAGGAAGAGAAACTCAGTTCAGCCTATCTGCAAGAAGCTCAAGTACCCAACCACAGCCAAAAGAAGGCTCAGAAGTATTGAGGCAAAGGAAGCAGATAGTTGTGGGGTTTATACATTTCTCCATTTTTATGCACACAGAGAGAGATATTCTCCAAGTAACTAATGAGACACAAACCCCATGAATCTAACTGTGTTTTGTGTTCAACCAATATGCACTCCTATAAATACTGCAGCTAATGAGATCTAAGAGCAGATTTACTTAAGCTTCTGGGGACAACTAGCCTGAGTGATGCAAATCCAGGACAGAGGGTGTAATTTCAGTGACTGTAACAGACAGAGAACTCGTTCCCCTCTGTGCACGCTGGAGGAAAAGCAGGAGCTGAAAGCTATTCTTAAGAAAGGACTTGGCTGTTCTACTGCCTTCTATACATAGCAGACTCATGTGTCCAGCCAGTGGGAACTGTACTGAGGTTGTGAAAAACATTTGTGTTAGGAGGTAAGAAAAGGAGTTGTTCTCAGTAAAGAGCTCACTGCAACTCAGCTTTTTCTGTTCTTACCAGACGTGACTTCTGAATCTTGAGAGCTACTGATTCAAGTCAATGATCTCTAAATTACTTGTCAGTTCCTTCCTGGAGGAATGCAAGCCAGTTCTCAAGGAGTCAGAAACCTCATGCCATCAGCATTTGCACTTCATATAGAATGGTAGAATCATTATGGTGGGAAAAGACCTTGGAGATCATCAAGTCCAACCATTAACCTAACACTACTATGCTCACCACAAAACCATGTCCCTCAGCACCACATCTACACAGTTTTTGGATGCTTCCAGGGATGGTGATTCCATCACCTCCCTGGGTAGCCTGTGTCAATGCCTGATAACCCTCTCAGGGAAGAAATACTTCCTAATTTCCAACCTGAACCTTAATATCTCTCAATCCAAGTTTCTTTTCTCCTCCATAAATCTCTGCTCTGCACATGACTCAAGTGCAGATTCTTTCTCTTCTGAACACCCTGATATGTAGACTTCAGCATTTAGAAGGAATAATGCAGGTTCTCACCTTCAGTTTCAGTTTTTGCAGACCAGTTGGCAGTGCAGCATGGACAATACCAAACCTCAGAGAAAGCACAGGGCTAAAAGTGTTCAGTTAGGCCACAGTGTAAGTCTTCCAGAAATGTTAACAAGTACATCCTTCAGTTAGGAGGATGCACAAGGGTACTGGTGGTGTACAGAGTCACACAAATCATACAGATTTTTTAATGAGGAACTAATGATATGGTTTTTTTCAGAGTGGTTTATGAACACTAATTATTACTTGCTCCTCAATTTTCCAGCTGAATAAACAGAAGTAGGAAGAGATTAAGCAGCTTGCTAACCTCCCTGAGTGAGTCAGCAGCAAGCTTAGCATCAGGCCTTTTGAGTTTTGAATCTGTATTGATTATTGCCCTGCTTAAAACCTTATTCTCTGTGGACAAGACCTGTTCACATGAGAGAGGGCAAAAGAAAGTTACTTAAAAAGGTTGATTTCAAGGGTACTGATCAGTTCAGATAAGAGTCCAAGCCTTCTCCTGCTCTAGTTTGGGGTTTTCTTTAATTTCCCCTTCATTCTCTTGAAGCAAAAATGATATTGGACTCAGTTCTAGTGGAAAAGAGAGGATCTCTTTGATATGTTTACACATCATTAGTCATTGCATCTGGGAGGTAAGTTGCCCTTGGCTTTCTGCATCTGGCCCCAGTATAAGTAGATAAAGACAAATGCATTCCCAATGCCAGGGTTCCACAAGCACATGGCCCAGCCCTCCACTCCTCTGACATTGCTCTCTTCCTTGCAATCTCTTCAAAAGATCCTGTGCATTGAAAGAGCCAAGTTAATTATTTTAAAGGTTCCAATAGTTTATTTTTCAGGGAGATTCTCAGACATATGAATCACCAGGAATAACTGGAGTTCAGGAAAAACTTCTGGGAGTTGGACGTTGCTCCTAACACTTGGTCAGAATCAATTCTATGGGACCTGGAGGCAAAGGGAAAGGGAAAAAAAGCAAAGCTTTGCAGCTTTGTGCCCTTGGAGGACAGAAGGAAGCCAAAGAGGCATTTTAGCTTAGCTTAGTGTCACAAACCCACCAACCAAAAAATGACCAAACCCAAAAATCAACAAAAAACACACACCAAAAAACTTCCAAACCAAAACAAAAACCAAACCCAACCAAACAAAAGCAAATCAAGGTAAAAAAATGTTGACCCCCCCCCCATTTCATTAAGGACTTTGTGTTCAAACAGAGAGCACTGCCATGCACTGGTGCTGAACTCTGCTTTGGACAATAAGAGCTTTGCTGAAAGGGGGGAAAAAAGTGTAGTTATTATGTTGCATTCTTCTCTTTCTACTCAGTACCCCTCAAATATCTTCCAAATGAATGGAAACAGCCTTCAAATGACCAGTATCTTAGAGTTTCTTGGCAAATGGCAGTGAGCTCATAAAGGTGAGTTCACCTTTCTTTTGCAAACTAAAGGCAAACTGGCAGACAAAAATGACAAGGGAGCTGCAGGGATTTTCTCTAGCTTTTATAGTGGTACAAGCTAAGCCTTCACCATAGTCATATAAACCCTGTGCCTCTAATCAAAATACAAGCAATGAAAAGTAGTTTTAATACTGAGGAGAACCAGCAAAAGTAGAACACAGGGTATCTGTGCCAGCAGAGTATGTTTTTGCACAGAGGAGAGTACTCACAGGATCTGTGGTAACAGTATATGGAACCAATTTGTGCCTGGCAAGGACAAGGAAAGTATAACATTTCTTGTGCAAAGTTCTTTCCACATTGACTCCAACAGTGTGTGTCATTAGTTAACATCTGTGACAAAAACATCACTTCAAGCAGGCTAGGAAAGAGAAACCTTGGCTTGCTTCCCCTATTACTTCATCTCCAGGGTTTGCCCTGCTGCACTTTTCCAGTAACACACTATTTGGATAGGCTCTCTATTGTCTTATAGAAAAGTTACTACTATAATAGCCATCTCCCTATACTCTAGGAGGTACTTATAATTCTGGCATTTGCCTTAAAAAGTTCTGTCCAGGAATTTTAGAGTAGTGTAGAGGTTAGTCCAAGTCAAGTCAGGCATACTTGTTCATAGATCAGATTAATTAGCAGCTTTTCTTGCTTTAGACTGTGAACTGTGAAGTGCCACTCTCTTTGTGGACTGAAGGGTCTCTGCTGGGAGCTGTCATTTGTGGTTTCATGGTGAACTGTAAACAAATTCCTATACAATTTGTAATCTAATGCAAAATTGTGTGTGAAAACTCCAACTGCAACTACAAAGTGACAAGAAAAAATTGAACTGCTATCATGTCATTTCTAATTCATGTCAATCCTAAGGTTTTAGAAACAAAAGTAAGTAAATTATCTATATTTCATAAAAACCAAAACTGATTTGTCCTTAAACCCTCCTCACTCACCCATTCCAATGTTTTCTCCCAAAGACTCAGCAGCAGCCAGTGCCACACATCACTGAAATGCATTCTGTAGCTCTGAGTTATTTGCTGTTGTGTTTGATTCAGTACGGAGAAAATGCAGAATCCAATTGGAGAGAGGGACTAGATATCCAACTATTTTGTACAGAAATACTTAATCTCATGTTAGATGTCACCCTGGAGAGGCCTCTCATCTGTGAAACTTTAGTGAGAGGAGGAACTTTGGAAGGAGGGAGGATTTAAGGCACTTAGTATTTCCTGTGCTTAATTTGATGGAACTCCCTGCTCAGGACACTGCTCTGAGTCCTCTTCTTACATGCCTGTCTTCTTCTCAGTTTGTATTTCTGAATTCTGTGGAGTTACTTTGTAGTGGAGGAGAAAATACCAAAGTGTGCAGCACCCTCCAGGTGCAGGGAGGTCAGGCTCTTGCAGCAATCCTTACTCAAGCTCAGCTGGGGAAGAGACAAACCATCTCTAAACAGGACACCTGGAAAGTGTTAAGGTCACTATAGCTTAGTTCACATATAGTAGCTTGGCTCTCTCTTTTTTTTTCACCTGTTCCTTCTTTCCTTCTTCTTGTTTCTGTTCTGTGGTGATAGCTGTTTTGTTTCTTTTTTTTTTCCCCTGAGAATTCCTACTGCAGGAAATAATTTTCTGGCATAGTCCTGCTTTGAGTTGAGCAGAACTGATTCTGTTCAGTAGTTTTACTTTGCAGATCAGTCTGATTTCCTTACTTTCAAACCAAACAGTTGGAGCCACCACCTTTCAGCTGGTACCAGGGATCACTGTAGGAAACTCTCTACTACCAAGTTCACAATACAGAGCTGCTCTCATAGCTCTGACTACTCTGAAACTTCCTTGCCCTACAGTATGTGGGCTAAGATATCAGATAATGTACTTGCATCCCCCACTGGAGAAAAAAAATACAGTCTCTTGGCCATGGGTAAGGGTGAAACTAGGCATTTTTATTCCATCTGCCTCTAGACTTTCTACCAGAACAAAAGGTGGGGGAAAAACCCATCCTTTTAATCCAACTTCTAGAACAATAGTTAACATAATATCAGGACATACTAATAGTGAAGAAACAAACCACAAACAAAAACCAGGAGAATCCAAAGGTAATTCCTGGCTTTGTAGTAGGTAGTTGAACTTCTCAGCCTGTCCTATTGCAAAGCATGCAAACCATCCATGGCTACATTTATTTGATGTTAGAGAGAACTGATCTACCAGATTCCTTATTTGCAAGCAAAAATGCTTATATGTCATGTATTGAGGGAACATTAATATTATGCTTCTAAGCATCTGATCTTTGAGATGTCATCATAATTTAAATGCAAAATGGATCATCTTTAAAATTCTTGTAGTTCCCTGATGTCTTTCCTTCACAGGGAAAATATTCACCTCTCTGGAGCTGCCTCCAGAAATGAACACTTGGTAGAAATGACAGTGCAAGTGCTACTGTGTTGTCTCTGCTCCTACTGAGACTTCTGCTGATGACCTTTTGTGTGTGTACAGGCTCTGATAAAGTGTTTCTGGAATTCACTGTTTCTTATGCCAGAACTGATGGCAGAGTAAAAGTGCAAGGTGAGTTGAATTTTCACCCACTTCACCTTTTTCTCCATTTCTGTACTTCCAAACAAGCCTCTAGTCCTTTCAAGAACCCTTTTCCATACTCTTCCAAGGTCTCTTTAAATAATTGAAGAGATCTTGGGAAAATGTTGTACCTTTCATGCACAGGCATGGCTAATTCTTCCATTGCCCTGAAAGGTCACTTCAGAGCTCACAGGAGGACACTGGTGTACCACCACTAATCATAGACTACAGGAAGAACTTGTTACCTATGGCCATTGCATCTGTCACATGCATTTCAAGTCTTACTGAGGATCTGATATCCATCATTTAAATTTGGGGTTTAATAGGTAATATGCCACATGATTTTCAAGAGCTTCACAACAGGGTAAGATTTCCAGGAATTCAGTGTACTTGTCACTTTTAATCCAGGTGTTTAGGGGGGAAAAAAAATCTTATAATAAATAAATAAATATGGAGCTCTTGTATCTTTTGATTTGGAAAGGAATTTGCAGGAGTAGTTTCTAGTAATCCCAATTTCAAAGGAAGAAAATGGGATAGAAGAAAACTGGCAGAGACCAAAAGCCAGCATGTGTTTTTGCATGGATTGTCCAGCACCAAACACCTACTCAGTGATCTAGCTAATAACAGGGCTTGTTCAAATTGTCCTCAGACAGCAGCAGAACCAGAGCTACCAAAAGCTGGTGTGATTAATACCAGCCCTGTGCCCATATTGGTGGTTTTTCAGCCCCACTGTAGTTAGTAGAACTGTATAGTCCATGCTTCTGCAGTAAATAGGAAAGAACAATCCACTGGTGTATCCAAATCAGCTAGAAGGTAACTTGCATCATGTTCTGCATCCCCACATGACATGTCCTGTGGCAGCTCTTCATTTCAGAGCCTAGTTTAGTTTGTGTGTGTAATTTGTCCCATTTTTTTTGCCTGTTTACTTTGCTCTGAATCTCAAACTACTTCTTAAGCTGTGAAAACAGAAGTAAGAAAATCCTCCACCTGGTTTTTGCCTCTCTGACAGATGCTAGAGGAGGGGAAGTGAAGCAAGGAGTGGGCTAAGATAAGCCATCTAGGCTATTAATAAGCATGCTGAGATGGAGGGGTTGAGGAAGAGAAAATAGCTGTTCTAGAAACTTCTGACTGCTGGGGTAAAGCAATGCATGCTCCCTCTGTCCAGACTGATGTCAAATGCTGCTTCTCAGAGACTCTGACCCCTCAGAGTTTAGAGGGACTTCAATTACACTAAAATATTCTGAAAATATTCCTATGTTCTTTTGCTCTGAGACCTTTTTGTCTTCTGCTTATGGAAAGGATAACTGGAACCAGGCTTGTCAGGTGTTTGAACAGTGACCCCTCCACCTGTGTGTAATTAGTGCTGCAGTACTGGAGAGGAATGAGTTAAGAGGAGAGGGGATCAAAGCAGCTGGGATCTATCAAGCCATCAGGGCTCACAGCCAATGGAAGAGAAGAAACTGGGGTTAAGAGAAGGGCTTTGATCCCAGGAAGAGAGGGCTCTGGGTCAGGAAGCATGAAGTAAGGCTAAATCTGCTTGCTTTGGCCTTGGTTTTGAGTGGGCTTCTCACCCTTAGAGGTAATGTTTTCCTTTAAATTGATTTTTTGGTAACTTGCAGTGTGGGTTTTGCTGGGGTCTTGGTTCAAATTTACCTCTGTGGTAGCAGACCTGAAAATGGGTGGAGAAGCTGTGAGGCAAAGTGGTTTCTGTGCTGCCTGGAGTGATGTTATGTGGAGTGCAGACTCCTGGTAGGTTGAGTTCTAGTCTATGTCAGCAAGAAGCTGGCCAGTTTGAGTTCCAAGTCAGGGTTTAAGGATGTTTCTTTGGGCTGCAAGTTGTTGGAGATGTCACCAGTTAACCCTCAGTAAAGATGAGCACCTAGCTGCTACTGCTCTTCTTTGGATTCTGTAGGTTTAAATCCTTGTAGCTTCAGTCTGCAGTCATTAGGCTTTGAACATTTGGTGATTTTCTGCCTTTGTTTGTGAGCAAGGAAGATATTTTGGCTAGCAGAAGCTTTTCCTGTGTGGGATTGTGGGTTGGTTTTGGGGTGTTTTTTTGTTGGTGAGGGTTTTTTTGTTTTGTTGTTGGTGTTTGGGGTATTTCTTTGTGTATTTGTTGGGATTTTGGTTTGGTTTTGGTTTTGTGTGTGTGTTTCATGCTTTTTTTTAGGATTTTTCTGGTGTTTTTCTTTTCCAGGTCTGTTCTGGGGGTAATGTTGTTGGGGTTTTCTTTATAGCAGCTGCCTAATGGATGAGATATCAGCATCAGTTGTGTCCAGTGACATAACTCAGGGTTCAACACTTGATGTATTTTATGTAGGCAAAGCTCCAACAGGCAGAATGTAGTATGGTTTTGATATTTGGGTAGGACTCTGGCTCTTTGCTGTTAGTGGCCATCTTGGTTCTTCCACAGCTGCAAGAAGTTGTGGGCACTGAATAAGGTCTGGGTAATAGCTCTCATGGACAGCTGTGATTAAAGCTTTTCTCTGCAGTCTGTGTAACTCACCTGTGCTCATGCTATGGCAGCTCAGTCCTTAATAATGTAAGAAACATTTGTGCTGTAGAGCAAAAGATCTGACTATGCTGTGGTTTTACTGAAGGAGGCTACCTTGACAGCATGAAAACCTCAGATGATAGACACTATCTTGTTTTAATTTGCTGCCTTTCACCTTGTTAAAGCAGGAATATCTCCATTGTTTGCAGGAATATCTCCAAACACTATGCAGTTTAAATATTTCTTTTATCTGTTTAAACACCTTGAATAGTTACTAATGAAAGTTTACTCTTTACATGTGACAATTGCATTAAAATAAGTAAATAGCTTGTTATGTATTTTTTTTTCCCTCATAAGTAATTCCATTCACCTCTCTTTCAATTACTTATCTCCAGAGTCTGCATTTCTACTCTGTCTCAATCCCATGTTTCACTGTTTTGTTGTTTGTTTGGATAGTTTTCTCTTGGGTGACTTGAGGATTAAAGGGAATAGGAAGGAATTTTGTTCAGGGACATGGAGCTGTGATCTACCAGTGCAGATAACTGCAGTGATGGAGCTGCAGAGATTTGCTCTCCTGGGAGAAATATAAGGTGGAATTTACAGTCCTCTAGGAATTAAGAGTCAGATTCTTGTAACAGAGGATTCACTTTTTCATAGTTTTCCTTCCTTTTTAGTATCTTCATGTGAAAACAAAATGATCAAATCCATTCACATATGGCAGTGTTGTTGCTGTTAATGTATTCTGGAGGAAGAGCTTTCCCCTGGAGAGCAGTGCATGTTCTGGTGAGATAAAATGAGACATGATCTCGACCTTTGCCTTGAATTAACTCTCTTCTGCATCACAGCTTGCACAGATTAAACAGCACAAGTGATTCCTTCCTCCAGCACTTCCCACTTCAGTCTTCTGCTGCATTTGCTGCTTGATAGAGGTGGAATTCGGATTTCTTTCCTACAACTTTGCTCCATGCAAATTGCATGCACCAACCACTAGCATGGTGTTTCTGACATAGCCTGGATTCCCTAAGCTTCCCAGCTCTTTGAGTTTTCCACCAAAAACTTCCTCCCCTGGAATGAGGTGTTTTCCCCTGTGCACAACCAAGCCTTTGCATTGTTACACAACATCCTCCTAGGCAGACAGAAAAATGTAACTGTAGCTTTTCAATAAGATTTATGATTCCTCCTCATGGCCATGCAGCAATCCTATAATACTGTGGCCTCTCTAGAATATTTTGGAATCTATGCTGATGCTCAGAGGGATGTGGTTTAAATCTGAGCAGAAGAAAGTCACATGGGAGGGGGAGGCATTCTGGAAGCGTGTGTGCAGGAGAGCAAGTTAAGGCAGGAGTTAATGTTGCAGCATATACCACAATCCCCATGGGCATATTTTGGCACAGGGATTGACTATTCATGGGTTGAGCACAAGACTGGGACAGTCAATAGTGAGAATCAGCCTTTGGGGAATGAGGTCAAAAGCAAAATGATGAACTTTGTGCTTAAGGCTCTGAGCTCTGGCTCTGTTCCTTCATAAAAATACATTGGGATCAATCATGTTTGACTTTTCCCCCTGAGTTATTAATTTTCTTATATTTTCTGAATTATCTGATTATATATATAGAAAAGCAGCTGTGGTGTCACTTTTTTTCTTTTTTAATCTTTGTTTTTCCTTGATATCAAGTCAGATGAGGCTTAAAGCCAGGAATGTGATGCTTATTGTACTGCTTGTTAACAGCTTTCAACTCTTCATGCAGTGAGGGGGAAGAAAAATGGATAGGACCTTTGCACACAAAATTAAATAGGACTGTGAGGATAACAAGAATTTTAAAAATGACTGGATTTCTCAGCCAGTTAAAAATGAATGGCTTTGTATTGCAGTGAAAGAAATGTTTTCTGGTTTTATCTCAAGCATTGTCTCTGTACACTTAAGTAGGGTCTGTTAAATTGACATCTGAGTCTGGAAATAGAGGACTAAATCCACACTGCAACCCCAATGTGTTTAAAGACTTGATGGAGAAGGGTGAGGGAAAGGAAATTTGCTTTATTAATAAGGAAGGAGGAGAATACATGAAAATTGCAGCTGATGTTGAAGTTGACTTCAACTCTGCAGTAACTTTTAAGTGCAGGAAAACACTGTCTTCAAAATGTGCAGTTAGCACTAATTCATCCTAGTGTGAATTAGGATTTACACAGAGTGAACTGTGAAGTGGTACTTTCTTATCAATAGAATTGGAAATACTTCCCTGGGCAACCTGTTCTAGGGCTTGACAACCCTTTTTGGGGAACAGACTTTTCCTAATATCCAGTTTAAACCAATCTAAATCAGTGCAACTGAGGCTGCTTCTCATTTTTGTTTCCTGGGAGAAGAGATGAAGCCCAACCTCACTCCAGCTTCCTTTCAGGGAGTTGTAGAGAGAGATAAGGTCTCCTCTGAGCCTCCCCTTCCTGAGGTTGAACAACCCCAGTTCCTTCAGCAGCTCCTTAAAACACCTGTGTTCTAGACCCTTCACCAGCTTTGTTGGCTGCCTTTGGACACACTCCAGCACCTCAATGTCCTTCTTGGAGTGAGGAACCCAAAACTGAACCCAGTATTTGAGGTGTGGCCTCACCAGTACCCAGTCCAGGAGGATGATGGCTGCTCTAGCTAGTCCTGCTGGCCATACTAGTGCTGATCCAAGCCAGGATGCTGTTGGCCTTCTTGGCCACCTGGGCACACTGCTGCCTCATCTTCAGTTGCTGTTAACCAGCACTCCCAGGTCTTTTTCCATAGGGCAGCTTTCCAGCCACTTTGCCCCAGGCCTGGAGCATTGCATGGTTCAGAGATCAAAATATGAGGGAAGGACTAAACTAATCTGGAATAGATTTTGTTACAGATTTGGGAGATTTCTAAAGTGAAGTCAGCTTTAGGAGCTAAGGAGATTTCCTCAAAGGGAAAAATAATACTTCATTTGTTTGTACAGTCATATGATACAAAAATTACTTCCTTAATTTGAGCAAATACAAAAATCTTTGGCTGGATTCCTGGAGGGATAAGGTGATAGATGAGGTAGTTGATGTAACACTTCACAAGTGGAATAATTAACTGAGGGGGGGGAAGAAGTTTCATTTGTCATTGTATGTCAACTGTAAAAGTAATGTAACACTTTCAGTCTCATTGTGGCATTGGGATCTGCAGTTAAGAGTTACAGAAGAAATCATTTCTCTTTCTGAAAACAATGGAAAATTGAATTTCTTTATATGTTTATTACTGCAGCCAAAGCACATGGAGTAAAGTTTAAAATGGGTATAAAATCAACTGTTTTGCTCTTCCAAGGTAATGAAAGAATTGCATCATATAGTGCTGACATTGAAATACCCTGAGATGGTTTTTGTTTTGTTTTTCTATGATGCCAGCATGAGGATTTAATTCTCCAATTAACTTACTCCAGTTGCAGCACAGGGAGGTTAATATTACAGGATAAAGAACTTTCTGCTGCAAGGAGATAAAATACCAGAATGATATTTGAGTCATCAGAAGTTTAAATTAGTTGCAGTCTTGAAGTATTGACTTTTCTTACCTCTCTCCCATAAGATTGCACCTGCTTTGGGCTGCTTGTGTAGCTTGCACTGCAAAATCTTAGAGTGTTTTTCTCAACACTTCATCAGGGTGAAAATGATTGATAGCTTACAGAGAAGTAGCTTTATCAACCACAGGTTTGCACTAAAAATGTCTAGGCACTGTGCACTTTTTGTATAAAAAATCCTAATTTTTAGGTCAAAATGTATTCCTTTAATTGATGTTTTCAATTTTTCCCAATGCTGTGTCAGGTGAATTTTGTGCTTTAACCTCCTTCTGGGGCTTGGTGGGCAAAGAATACCTCTGCTTCCAGGAAAAACAGCAGCTAAATGTTAATGTCTCTTGCTATTCATATGATGTGTAGCTCCAGACTGATATCAGGCCTGCTGGTTAGAAATTCAGTGTTCCATTTTCTTGGACTCAGTGTTTGCAGTCCTATGTCCTCATCACAGACATTTATAGCAAAATGAGGTCTTGACATATTTATAAGAGAGCTAAGCCAAATAAATATTGAGCTAGCCTAAAAATACACCAAAGAACTCATCCTCTGGTATCAAAGCAAGATGGCTGTTTCTAAACAGACCTTATATTTAGGAGCCCTAATTTAATGATTTTTCAAAAAGCTTAATGCCTTTCAAATTTAAAAGTCAGCATGATTTTTCTTCCAGGTTTCATCCTTAAAGACATGTGGGATTCCTTGTGGCCTCTGCTAATCCCAGAGCAGTATATTCCTTGCACAGCACTTGAGAACAGTGCCTGTTCTGCAAGAGTGCTATGAGGCTTCCTTGCTCTCCCATAATCCCCTTAAACTCCTTTGGCCATAGGTAATTCTCTTTTTCAGAGCAGCCAAATCCCCCCACCTAATTCCTTTTTGACATTCACCTTTGTCAGTGTCATATTTTTAGCTTTCAGCACAATTTAGGAGATGTGGCTAGGCAAAGAGTCCAGGAGTAGGAAGGAGGTTTCCAAGTCCTCACTAAGAAAAGGTTGGGATTTTTTGGGTTTGTTTTTTGTTTTTTTTTTTTCCCCCCAATGCCTTTCTTTAAAACAGGACTAGTTCCAAACAGTGTGGAAGAGACCACAGAAAATATTTAGTTTTTGGTGTCTTGCAGGACAAATCAATTTATGGTTGGAGGACTCTAGTTTTGAGGAATTGGAGTAGAAGTCTTATGTGCTGAATGAACACAACATATTGTAAGTTATGTACTGGTGTGCTTGTAGAATCTGCTTACAGTTTGCTAGCATTTGATATCTTTTTCAGCACATTTATAGGAGGAAAAGAAAATCCTTTCAGGTTTGTTGGCATGTAGGTACTTCTAATACACTGAGGTTAGGTCCTTGTTGTGCTGTTTCTGTTGGCTCTGTGTCAGTAGCTGAATAAATCCAACAGGAAAATTACTTTTCATTCTGGAGTACTTTTGGTATTATAGGTTTATGTTCTCATCCAGCTTAATTAACTTATAAAGCATGATTAGGTAGTCCCTAACACACCTTTCTTAGAATCCCAGAAAAAGCAGTGAAAGACAGGTTACAGATCACCTAACTTGCCTGAGCCAAAGCATATCTGTGTCACTCTGGACAGATTTGGGTTTGTTTTTCCTAGCCTCTTCACAAAGACTTCTGGTGTTGAAGACTATCCCATCCTTCCAAGCAATCTGTTACATGACTTTGCTGTCCTTGTTGTTAGGAAATGCTGTCTTGTCCAATTTTTTCCCCCCTTTCTCTACTTCAGGCCTGCCATTTCTTGCTTCACCCACAGTGGAGATGGAGGATATATTCTGCTTTGTCTTCATGTATTTGAAGACCATTACTATATGTTTTGCCCTCTAAAGAAGTTTTCTCTCCCTTAAACTTCTCAATTTCTTTCAGCTTTATTTTCTTTGTTGTGGAGTACCATGGGAAGTACAGCTCCTGTCCTGATGCTGTTATACCACTGATCAAAAATCTACTTATATTTCATCTCAAATCATTTCTACTCCTTCCCTTTGACTTTTTTCCCCAAACAATATACAGATTTCTTCAAGTACAGCCCTAAGAGTTCAAATGATGCTCTTGGTCTTAGGTGAAATTAATTCTTCCACTGTGTTGTATAAGGAAGCCTTTTGTTTCTCTGCAAGTGTAGCTCTTGTCCTCTCCTAGTGCAATGACATCTGTGAGTCACATTCTGATTGTGATGCAGAGTAACAGCCAGCCATGGGATCAGTATGCTTGGAAAAGACCTCTCAGATCATGGAGTCCAACCATTCACCCAACAGTACCACTAAACCCTGTCCCCAAACACCACATCTATAAGCTTTCTGAACACTTCCAGGGGTGGTGACTCCACCACCTCCCTGGGCAGCCTGTGCCAATGCCTGATTACCCTCTTGGTGAAAAAATTCTTCCTAATATCTAATCTGAACCTCCCCTGGCACAACCTGATAGCCATTTCCTATAGTCCCATCCCTTTTCAGAGCTCATACCTGACTGTTTGGAACAAGTGTAACTTCTTAGGTGCAGTACTTTGCACTTCTTCCTGTTGAATGAAATTCAGCTTTTCCAGTCCTCCTGTCCAGTTTCTCAGATCATTTGTAAATCTCACCTTGTCCTCCAACACAGGAGACTCCTGAAAAATCTGTTACCAGGCTCCCTTCTGTCATCCAGATTGCTAACTGAAATAAAGAGAAGCACTGGCTCCAGAACACAGAAGAACCTGGTGTCCTAGACAGGGCCCTGCTTTCATCCTGACAGGGGATCAATAATAAAAACCTCTTGAGTTTTCCACCTACCTTTTCTTGGGCTTGTGAAAGACTTTTTTTTTCCTCCAGTTTGTCAGATTCTCATGTGAAACAAGGACAAGCTTTAGTTTTGCCAAATGCAGAAACCCCTGACATACACAATAAAGGAGAAGGTTTTCTTCATAACCATGTTAGATAAAATCAGTAACAAAACTTGAAGAGATTTCCCCCTGAAATGCTGTATTTTTGTATCTGTTCTAGTCAGTGGTTTACTGGGGTTTTACTTATAGCAAAAGGAGAGCCTTAAAATCTCTTAGTAACACATTTTATCTGCTGACAGAAGTTCTGAAAAGTAGTTGGTTCAAAACATCTCAGCTCTGGAACACACAAAAAAAAGCCAGATCTTGGTCTGTACATGGACAGATTAGACACAGTGTTTTATTTTTGAGAAACAAATCTCTTACTAGGTTGTTTAGGGTAATCTGTTGAATCAAGAGTCTGTCCTGAATTAGGGCTAAACAGACATCCAAAGAGATGGATTTTTTTTTTCCCCTAAATAAGTCCTTTTTTATTTATTTTTTCCCCTCCCTTTACTTCTAAACACATGGACCATGACCAAAAGCACATGCTGACTTGAACTTGTAGTTCAACATCCTTCAGCTAACAGAAACTGAAGGCTGCTTACTTTCTGAAGTGTCTCCACAAGTGGTGTTGAACAGACTTAAAATCACCCTTGTGTAACTTTGACCACTTAGCAGCTCATCTGAAGTTTGCAAGTGCTCCTCTTCAGCTCTGATTGTAAGAGCCAGGATGTTGGTAATGGTCATTTAGAAGTATCCATAAGGTGTTAGATTTGTGCCAGGGAATGTTCACCCCTTCACAAGCTTTTATGGAGTGATGAGATTCAATGCAGACACTCAGATAAAAATCACACTTAAAGATGCAGACTTTGGACTTACTGAAGTCACAGAATTGACTTGAAAAAGATGATTTCATGCAAGTGCTTTGTGACATGAAAGGTCTAGTTTATCCCTTTTGAGAAATTCCTGTAACAACATGTACAGAACTCAATGCCAAGATTCAAAGCTCAGTTGGTGCCCTTCTGATGTGGCTTTCAGGAACAACTGCTTTCACTTATTAGCTATCATGGGTATGTCCTTTTGTCTGGAATATATAGCAAGGGAAATTGGTAGAATAAGGTTCCTACAAGTGCCAACTGCATGTGCCAGGCACAGCTGCTCCAGTCACACAGTGAGGCTGTGAACAGCAGGGACCCACTCTAGCAGGTCCACACTTCTTGTGCTGGGGGCCTCAGAGCTGAACACAAAACTCCAGGTAGGCTCTCACCAGAGCAGAGGGGCAAAAACACCTCCATCAGCATGCTGGCCATGCATCTTCTGTTGCAGCCAAGACACAGTTGGCTTTCTGGGCAGCAAGTGCACATTGCTGGCTCATGTCCATCTTTTTGTCCACTGGAACCACCCAGTCTTTCTCTGCAGGGCTGCTAACTGTTTTCTTCTCCCAGTCTGTACTTGTGTCTTGACCCAGTTGCAGGACCTTGCACTTGGACTTTGTGAAGGTGACCTTGTCCTTAAAATCCTAAGAGTATTGAGTCTGAGGAATGCCTTTGTAGCCTCAAGAGATGTTTGTCTGGATCCTCTGCTGTCTGCACACATATACACAAACAAAGTATCTTTGCATCATTTACATAAGGGCCATTTAATTCCAACAGTTTTGAGCAAAAGCTCAACAAATTAATTATACCCATAAACTGTTGGCCAGAAATTTATCTACAAGAAACTTTGGCTTTGGATTTAAGAGTGCACCTGCCTGACTCTTTCTGTTCCTTTGCACAGTACAAGCATGAGTGTCAGCAGGAATTTAACAAGACCCAGACAGGGGAAGGGTTGCCAAATTCCCTTTATTGTATACATATTTACTTCAGCCTCCATCTCTCTTTATATTTTCTTTTTCTCATGTGCCACTAACTGTTGAAAAATATCTGCTTTCCAGATAAATTTGGAAGGCTTGGGTGGGGAGGGGAAGAAGGGAGTTTGGAAGTCCAGGAACATGAAGTGGTTCACACCCTGCTTTTACTCTGAAGAGCCTTATTTGAACTGTGTGTTTTCATGGGAACACTGACTATGTAATCTGTATCCCTCTTAGCACTTATGCTTCAAGTCTTTGCAAATATTTCTTTAAGCTTTCCTGTTTTTCTCCAGAGCTTACCTGCTTCTGGTCTGTTCAGACTGGCTTAAAAATTAAGGCAAATAATCAGTATGGTTGGAAGCACAGCTTGAAAGAAATACATTATTTACTTTGGAAAACTCCTGAAGAGAATAAAGTGGAATAGCTGAGCATTAGAAAAGTATTATCCTGTAAATCAGAGAAGACACAGATGAGACATGCATCAAAATTCATGTTCAGTGGATTCCTCTTCTCTCATGTCAGCCATTGGGCTTATGTGGTGTGCTGGAAAGAATCTTATCTGCATCTCTGATGTGAGTTTTGGGAGAACATAGAGCATAGAATCATTATGGTTGGAAAAGACCTATTGAGATTTGCAAGTCCAGCCATCCATCCAACCCTGCCATGCTCATCATTAAACCATGTCTACACATTTTTCTGAACTCTTCCAGGGATGGTGATTCCACCACCTCCCTGGCTTTTTATTATAACAGATGTCAGGCAAATTCATTCAACCTAATCTGAAAAAGAGAAGCCCTTGGAAGGAGCATTTCAGAGATGGTTTTGTGCAGTTGTATCTGGAGTTTCAAAGACTAATTCCTTAAGAGAGTTTCATAGCAAAATCTTCTTGCTTGAGATTTCTGTGGCTAGCTTTTTACAAGTCCTACCAGCAGTTTGGAAGATCTTTACCTGAGAATTCATTCTGTAGGAATTCCTCTTGTCTCCCTACATCCTTCACTAACAGTGACATAAACCTGCAGGAACAGTACCCAATTCTACCTGGAACTCAAACTGGTGTTTAACCTAGGATGCAAGTGGCACTGCTATATCTGTCAGTTTAAGTACCTTGTTATTTCTTTCCCAGCACAGTTATGAAACAGCCCTGATAGGTTATGTTAAATACAATTAATAATATTTTAAGCAATAATATGTTGAAATAAAAAACTTAATGTAGCCTTTCCAGAGTGTTTAGGTGATCCTCTTAATGCCTAAAACTTGCTGGTGTGGGCAGTTCTGTATTCCAGAGTTTCTTGCTATACTTAAAATTTCCTGGGTAAATATTTTTTTTGTGCACAGGATCTAAACCTTATGTCAATCTTTTACATAACCTTGCAACAAGCCAGGTTGAAAACTCTGTGCTGTCCTTGACCTCAAGTGTGCTGTGCATCTCTGGGAAGTGAAGTCATTCAATTTCAAGGCCAGATGAGAGGAGATTGCTCTATGAAATTGATCCAGATGCATGAATTATCTTCTCTTTCATTAAGTACTCTTGGAGTTTGGGTAATCTGACATTAGGAGATGATACTGAACTTATTTTCCTGCATTATGCTTTAAACACGTTAATTAGACTTTGTGAATGATTTGACAGCAGTAGAATAATCTGTATTTTTAGATACAATGAGTGATATATGAAGTATACTGCATTTTCTCTATCATGCTAAGTCTGTTTCACCTAGTTCTCTGTGAATAAACATCAGTACATGCACTGACATTTGCTGTTCACCTTTTGGTGAAAAACTTTCTTTTGCCACTTGAGGAACAGCCACTGAAAGCATATTCTATCCATTTGCATTTATTTCATACAACATTGAAAAAAAAAATAAATAGGAGGGGGACACAATGTGATGATTTTTGGTTTTATTATTATTTTAGGTGACTTGAAGCAAAATTTGACTGCAGACTTAGTTTTGTGCTGAAGAGAGATGGAGATATGCTCTCTGGAGCAATGCTGTGATTTTCAGCTCTGCCTTCTGCATTTCTTCAGCAGGGGAAAGAAAAACTCACCCTAAGGTATGTGTCACATCCAGCTCATGGCAAACTCTGGTGCAAAAGCTGTTTGGAGTTTAGTTGTCAGTGAAACATTGTCCTGAGAACTGTCTTGCTGGCATAGTAGATTTTATGAGTGTGACTCTGTTCTGCCTTAGAAAGATTTCCAATTTCCACACTGCAGAAACATAGCAATGGAAAATACCAAGGAATGAAAAATAGACTTCTTTTCCACTTAAAACAGCTCTGTATTCACATCTTCAGGAGCTGCATTTCTTCTGTATCCTGCTTGCAATGCTAAAATACTTTTAATTGTCTGCTGCAGTAAAGAAAAAAAAAAAACCAAGATAAGGCTCTTACCCTCAGCCATGAAAAAATTCCAGAATCTGCATTTATCCTTATGGATCAGATGGCTAAAGCAACTGCCATGAGCCCAGATGTCTTAGCAAGGTATTTCCAAGCAAGGAAAGTAGCCAAGGGACAGAAGGTTATATGTAAGCAATCCAAGTAATGAAGTATTCTTAGGGTATAGAGTGAAATGCAGCCAAAACCAACAAGAGGTTGCACAAAAAGACATAGGTTTTTTAGTTCAGAGAAATTATATTGAAAATACTTTGTTCACATAACATTCTGGCTGAGTTGGTTGCATGAAAAAGAAGAGAAGGCCAAAATTAAGTCATAGATTGCATATATTACTTGGAAAAACTACAGTAAAAAACCCCACCAGTTCTGTTTCAATATGCCTAAAGTGATACTGCTGTACATTTAGGAGGATAATCTCTGGCAAAATTCTGACTTCATGTCTTTGAAAGGTAAGGCTCAAAAAATTACTCAAACAGCAATGTTATCCTCTTGTAGTTCACTTGATTCAAAGGGTGGTGTTTAGAGCAGATGGGTCTGGGTTTTGGTTGCTGGTAAAACCTGGATCCTAACTGTAATTGTTAATGTGTTTTGCTTTTTATTCTCAGTTTCTCTAATGATTTAGACTTAGAAATGAAATAATAGTTTCAGACCTAATCATACATCTGTGTTCAAACTAAAAATGAATGGTGTCTCTTGTTTCAGTAGAACATTGTGCCAGGCAGTTACAGAATATGAAGGGGGGAAAAAAAAGGACAAATTATATTGAATTTTACTCTCAGATAAAGAGAGACTGAGTGTTGTAATGCTGACCTGTTAATGGCATTTCAGATCACCAGAATATAAGGAAAATGACTTGGGAATCTGCTATGACATTTCTTAAAGAGGTTGATTGGAGGAAAACAGGGGGGACACTCTTGAAGATTAAATAACCAGAATTTGTCATTTGTTGGGTTGGCCATGGCTTTTGGTGGGGTTTTTTTTTGCAAAATATAACAGCTAGGCAAATTACCACCTCAGTGTAATATTACACATCACTTTGTCTTTAGGCTTGGAGTGTTGGTTTTAAATTGGGATAAGTAAAGCAAATTTACACTGCAGTGCAGTTCTCCCAACATAACTTCCTCTGCTCTTGGTTTGACTGTCAGACTGGTACCAATCTCACTTAGATTTTGTGACAAAAAAGTCCTGTACTCCATGTGAATGTGGTTTAGTGTCTCAGAAACAGAGAGTAATTTGAAATCATACTAAAGAATAGACTAGGGGTTGGCAGATAAGAAGGAGGAATGTGGAGAAAGACTGACCACTTAAAAATTAATAGAACAATTAAATGGTAAAATCTAAAGTAAGCCAGATGCACTTATAAATATTTAATAGTTCTCTTGATTTCCCCTGACCATTAAGCATACTTTCTCAGAGGCAGCCTCCCCTGCCTCCTTCTTATTTTCCATCTTTTTAATCAGCTCTATGCCAAATCCAAAGCCTGGAGCTGGGATGATTAAGGAATAAATGGTATAAAAGGTCCTGATTTCATTCTTTTTTTTGTTGTTAGTTGTAATACTGCTACCTAGTTTCCCCTTATCAAGCTCTCTTCTCAGTGGATGGATTAACTATAGAGGAGAACAGGGCAGAGTTATCTGCAACTCTCTCTTTATGTGTACAGTCATTCTAATGCAAATATCTTCTGGGTCTGGTCCTAGTGCACAGCCTGGATAATGGAATAAGTGATTTTTGCTTCAAGGAATGAGACAAGCTTGTTTTCCAGTTGCAACCATTTTACAGTCAAAAGATCTATTGACCAAGTAAAAAGGCTCTGAAAACCTTATGACATTTTATAAAGAGCCTATAGATAATAATCTATGCCATTTAAAAGAGTTCAGATGAATCACAGATTAACTATTTTCACTGTAGAAATCTTGTTGCCTCTCATTAAAATGGGGGTTTAATTCAGACTTTTCCAACATTCAGATACCATTTGGACTTAACCTGTCTCTCAGCTACATAATTTGGTGTACTGTGAGTAGTTTCCTACCTGTGAAATTTCTAAGGCTGCTATTTCCATCACCAAGGTACAGTTATAAAATTTCTTAATGTAGCTTTAGGCAATGGAAGGGGAAGATCATAGAATCATGGAATGTCCCAAGCTGGAAGGAACCCACAGGGATCATCCAAGTCCAGCTCCTGTCTATGCACAGCACAACCTCAGAAATCACACTGTCTTTAAGAGCATTGTCCAGATGCTCCTTGAATTCTGTTAGGTTTGGTGCCATGACTACTTCCCTGGGGAGCCTGTCCAAGTGCTTGACCACCCTCTGGGTGAAGATCCTTTTCCTAATAGCCAACCTAAACCTCCCCTAGCACAGCTTTATGCCATTCCCTTGGATCCTATTGCTGGTGAACAGAGAGAAGAGATCAGCTCCTGCCCCTCTGCTTCCCCTCATGAGGAAGCTGTAGATCAGAATTAGGTCTTCTTTTAGCCTCCTCTTCTCCAGGCTGAACAAACCAAGTGACTTCAGCCATTCCTCATATGGCTTCCCCCTCTAGACCCTTCACCATCTTCATGGCCTCCTCTGGACACTTTCCAACAGCTTCATATCCTTTGTATATTGTGATGCCCAAAACTGCAAACAGTGCCACTTCCTTGACCAGCTGACAAGGGAGCAAGGTCCTTAAGTGGAACAATCCTAGCATGCATTTTTTTTTTCTTTCAGAAGTGCTCTTTATTATCAGTGGGGCAGGTTTTTTAGGTGTGCCACACTCTATGAGTTTCATTCAGTTATGCATTCAAGTGAGGTTGTTTCTCAGCCTACCTAACTAAAAGCAGTGAAAAACAGGTACCAGGGCTGGGATCTTGGCAGCAGCACACAGTCATTCTAGAGGATATTGGGGAGGAAACTTCAAGGAGTTGCTGCCAGTTCCTAGACCTGGGTCTAGCTGAGCTCTGCTCTTATTTCCATAACCATTAGTATAATTTTGAGGTGGCTCTAGCAGGTGTAGGAGGGAACATTCCCCCAGCACCATCTGGTAGTTGGTCTGAAAGCAGCCTAACATACTGAGCCTTTCTTTGTCCCAGGGCTTGTGGCATAGCCCTGGCATATAACCATATGAATTTCACAGAGGCAGCACCAGGAAACCAAAGTTAGAGGAGGTGGTTGTGGTGCCCTAAAGTGGCACCAAACCTGGGGGAGCAGAAGTCATCCTTACATTTTCAAACCGTGGACTACTTTTTGCATTGTGGGCACAACGTTTTGCCTATGTGGTGCCTGTGATGCTGTTTCTACAGTGCAGTCTTTCAGGTTTGCAAAACACTTCTGAATGCTGTCAGCTGAAGTTTGGATTCTGTAATGTCTTTGGCCAGGACTTGTATACACAGGGAAGATGTTTTTGGAACTCGCAACACATGCATGGAGCTCCACCAGGATGAATCAGCAGCTCAGGAAGCTAAGTACATCTTTCTGGAGCCAATTTTTGGGTTTCTTTTAAAAATTTTATTTCTTTTTCACAAGTGAAGGCTTAGTGCTGAACTTTTTCCAAAGATCAAATTCTTACCCTGCCAAAACTTTGACCATCTCTGAACAAATGTCTGGGATGGTCAGAATAGTGGTGATGCCAAAGTGCCTGTTCCTACCAAAATGCAATATTGAACCTAGTCTCATTATAGTAAAAATATGCTGAACATTGACATTGCCAACACCTTACAGTCCTGTGACTGTTCTGTGAGTGTATTGGAGAAGGAACTTTGTGGGAGAAGCTTACAATCGTTGTACTCTTAAAGATATCTTTCTACCAGCTTGTTATCTGGCTTAGTAATGGAGGTTAAACTGTAGCCAGCTCTTGTTCAGTATATTTGCAATAGTAGTCATTTCCAGGTACCATAGTCCTCCTCTCCATGGCTTTCTAAGGCTATCTTTTCCCCATTTGTGTCCCCTTGGTTGCTGTAGTAATGCATTAATAAAGTCAGGTAACTTTAATCTGAAAGAAATAAGACATCTAGAATCAGAGTCATTTGGGTTGCAGAAGACTTCTAAGATCATCAAGTCCAACCATCAACCCAACACCTCCATGTCATTAAACTATCTCCCTCAGTGCCACAACTACATGGTTTTTTTGATACCTCCAAGGTTGGTGACTCCACCACTGCCCTGGGAACCTCGTTCCAATGCCTAACCGCTCTTGCAGTGAACCTCCCTGGCACAACTTGAGGCTCTTTCCTTCTGTCCTGTCACTTGTTACTTGGGAGAAGAAACCAACCTCCACTTCAATCCAGCCTCCTTTCAGGGACTTGTAGAGAGCAGGAATGTCTCTCCTGAGCCTGCTCTTCTCCAGACTGAACAACCCCACTTCCCTCATCCACTCCTCACAAACCTTGTGCTCTAGACCCTTCACCAGCTTTGTTGCCATTCGCTGGACACACTCCGGCACCTCAATGTCATCCTTGGAGTGAGGGGCCCAAAACTGAATCCATTATTCAAGGGTGTCAGTATGATCACTGGAATAGTGCCCCTCTCTCCTTTTCATTGTCTCATGATTTTGGTGAGTTTAATTTCTTTGGTCATCTCACACAATTTAAACCTAAATGTCCTTCAAATCTGCATCATCTGGGCAGCAACTTGTTTGTCCCTGTGACAACACATAAATCTCTTAGGTCTGAAGAGCTGTTGATTATTCTGGGTTGAAAAAAGACTGTTTTCCTGCCCACCCCACTCCCCTCCCACCCTTCCTTGGGAAGGTTTCCATGATAACAAAGGAGATGTGAAAGAGAACAAGTGAAAAAATGAAGATTCAGAGAGAAGGAGGAGTCATGTTATTCTCTTGTCTCCTCTCTTGCTTATGGTATTCTCTTGTTTATGGAATCAAATCAGTAAGAAAAAAAGCCTATCCAAAGTCAGCAAAGATGATAAAGTAGGAGGAAGAAACCCCTTTTTTTAAGATAGTAAATGACTCAGTGTTATTTGTCTTGCTTTCATTAAACTTTTCCTGCCCAAGAAAGGAGAAAATAAAGTGTGTCAAAATCAGCAGTTTGACTAAAAATGAACTGTTTTCCCTTCCTGTCCTGTATCCCCTGATTGCACTGCCAAATGAGAAGCACCAGCACACTATAAAGGATCTGGAAGTACAGGCTGTCAGAGAAGTCACTCTTCTACTGCAGAAAATTCTTGCTAACCATCAAATGACACATTTTAAACGTGGAAATTAATAATCAATCCAAACAATGCCAGTAGAAAGCACTCTTACAAGGCAAGGAACCCTGGATGCTTTGCAGTCATCACCAGAATGGGTGAATATTCAACTATTCCCTGTCAAAACCTAAAGGTTTATAGAGGAAGTCCTTGCAAAAGTGGTAGACAAGTGAGCAATGAGAGTGGTCTGATGTGAGCTGGCACCTGCCTTTATTTTCATTCACAGAAGAGAAAACCTACTGACAAAAGGATTTACTCCTCCAAAGGAATGTCAAGAGGGGAAAAAATGTGTTTGCTCTAATTAATGTTACATCAGTATAAGTAGGATGAAAAAGTAGATTACCTGTGGAAATCACTGCAGAGGACAAAATATATAGTTTTAATAAAAGCTCCCTGCTATCCTGATTTAATTCTTTCTCTCAAAGACATCAAGAGTAGCTTGGAATGCTAAGCTAACTGAAAATCTCACATTGCACTTGAAAGCTTCTATTTCAAGCTGTCAAGTTTAGCACCTTGAGTAAAAATAGTTGGGTACAACAAGAAGAATGTTAAGTGCCTAGAAACTTGAAACAGCAGGGAAGAAAACAGACTCAACTTCCTCAGGACCATCTCCCTCCTATTCCTTCCTTTCTAGGACACAGGGTCATATTCCTGGAAAGAACTAAGTCCTGTTTGTGTCTTCCTTTTTTCCCCCCATCATGTTTACTCCCTGTATTTATACATTGATTTATCTTTCAAGTTGCTCTGTGATAACAAATGGAAAGATATCATCCATTAAGCTCTGGGTGTGATCCCAATCCATGTGCTCTGTATTTAGGTAACCTATGGGTTTCAGTGACAAGACTCAGGTGTGAATTGAAAATATTTGCATGTGATTTGTTGGATGAAGTTAGGTAACTTTTTCTTTAAATTAAAGTAGGAAAATGTAGGACAAATTGAATCCTGGAGTTGCACTAAATAGCAGTTATTTTGTCCATACAAAACTGTAACCTTGGTCAAGACAGAGTGGCCCTTTCACTTTTGTTTTTCATGATAGAAAATTACTTGTACCTGGAATTTGTAGCTTGATTGAGAGCAGGTTGAGTACATTATTACAGATGCCACAAAGCAGTACTGCAAAGTGGCACCACCATGTCTTCATCACATCTTCCTCTTGGAGTAGTAGAGGTATCTGAGTCAAGGCTGGTTGTAGTTTGCCCCAGGCTCATTAGTTGTTTGAAGGAGATGTACAAAGTTCCTGCAACAGCTTCTGCAGCCCTTCTGGCTCAGACTATTTCCATTTGAAGTTCTTCCACCTAAACATGAGGAAGAACTTCTTCCCTGTGAGGGTGACTGAGCACTGGAACAAGCTGCCCAGAGAGTTTGTTGGAGTCTCCTTCCCTGGAGATGTTCAAAACCCTTCTGGAGACTGTTCTCAGTAACGTGCTCTAGGGAACCCTGTCAGAGCAGGGAGGTTAGACTAGATGATCTCTGGTGGTCCCATCCAACCTTAACCATTCTGTGATGGCCTGTAATTTTTAGAACAGACACATGTCTAAGAACAGGCCTCCCTAAACTTCTGCAGGACCTTTCCCAAAGACAGCTTATCTAAAAACCCTACCCTAAGACCAGGCCTGCGGGTCCCAACAGGAGGCTTGAATAGACTTCCTTTTTCTTTGGGATTTTCCTTTGAGGGTAATTATCTTCTACTGTCATAGTCCTTAGCCCTTAATCTTGATTTAGGAAGCAATTTGGAAGAGCTAAGCAGGCCACATGCTCTTCTGCTTGAGTTCAGTGTCGATGTGAAACCGATTGGGATTTTCTGAGCTCTTTAATTTCTCTGGTAGAGTGCCTGTAAAAATATTATCCAAACAGGCTCCTATTAGTGCCCTTAGCCAAAGCCTTTCCAAAGAAAATCTTATTAGCCTGTCTGCTAACTAAGGAGGGTAAGCCAGGAGTTGGAATCTCTCTTTCCAAGGCATTTGCTGCCTCTGAGCAGCAAATCCAAGGCCTGGCTGCTGGCTTTTGTGCCTTGTCAGGTGTAGAGGTGGACCTGCATAGCAAGTTGTCAGCTCAGGGATAGCAGTCCAAGGGAGGCAATGTACTTGGTGTAAGTGGAGCTTGGTGTGGTGTAATTTCTGGAAGGACTTGTGGGGATGCTGCAAGGGTGGATGGGATAACTTCAGAATATTTAATTGCCCATGGAAAAAAAATTAATGAGATACTCTGAAGACTGCCAGGATGCCTCCCATGGGGGTGTGAGTAGACTAATCATAGCAGGGCAGTATATATTTAGCCAGGAAAAGAAAGGCAGCAATTAACATTGAAAAGGTGTCTTGTTTGTGATGACAGATGATTTCCTTTGGATTTCCTCCCAAAAGTAATTATATGAAAACAGCAATAATTGTGTGTTAAAGTGCTTTTGCCAGTCTAGCTACATTAATTAGAGGTTTAATTTTGTTTTTTACATGTCACTGGTGTTTTTAAGTCGATAAAGCTTTGCTTATGTGGCATACTTGAAGTCATAAAAGGCAGTACATGGTGGAGGAGGACACTGAACACAGCTTGAGCCAGTCCAAAGAATTTGTCATAGCACCATGCAAGCAAAACTTGCTGGCAGCAACAGTTACTTTGGAAAGACTCTCCTCCCCACCAAGAGAATGTGAAAAGGAAAGAAAACATTGGAGCTAGGCTCTGGCATCCCTGAGAAAGGGGCAGCAGGTGAGGGCTGCACAAGAAGCAGGGGATCCCACACCCTCTTGCCACCTGCAAAAGGATGACCCAAGAGATAGAGGGAATGGAGGCAGTACCCACCCCAGAGAGGTGGAAGAGGCAAGAGAGACTCCTCCTGACCTCCCCCGTCTTCTCAGTTCCCCATACACAATAGGTATGGAGCTCTTGTAATAGAAGGCTTGGCAAAGGTGGAAGACAGAGGCCTGAATAAAACAGGTGGCTGGAGGAAAGTTCATGGCTGTGACAAAAGGCAAGTGCCTTTCTTGCCTGCCTCATCTCCCCAGGTGCCTCTGAGAAATAGGTATGAGGCCCTGCTGGAAAACAGACAGTCTAATGGGGATGTGGATGACAGGCAACCTGTACCAGAGGTCTTGCCACAGTCTGTTTAGGCTTTCTGGACATATCACAAACTCTTCCACAAGAGGAAGAGAAGAGTTGTGGTTGTTGGAGACTCGCTCCTAAAGGGAACAGAGGGTCCAATAGGCAGGGTCGACCCTCATCACAGGGAGGTCTGCAGCCTTCCTGGAGCCCAAATTTGGGATGTTACTAGGGAAGTTCCCAACGTGGTGCAGTCATCAGAGTTTTATCCATTACTGATCTTTCAGACAGGTGGAGAGGAAGCTGCATCCTGTAGTCTGAGGGGAATTAAGAGATAAGTTCAAGGCCTTGGGATGGTTGGTAGAAGGGTCTGGGATGCAAGTTGTTTTCTCTTCCCTATTTCTAGTACCTGACAATGATGTGGAATGGAGTAGAAGAATTCAGTCCATACATACCTGGCTCCAAGACTGGTGCTACAGGCAGGGCTTTGGGTTCTTTGATAATGGCTGGTATTACAAGATACCAGGCCAGATGATAGGAGGTGGGAAAGGCTTATCTTCCAGGGGAAAAAGGTTTCTAGGATGAGAATTAGCAGAGCTCATCCATAGAGCTTTAAACTAGCTTTGAGGGTGGATGGGGTTGTTGCCAGGTCTGCACCTAGTGGGCCAGTGTTCCAGACTACCCAAAGGAAATAAGGGGTGAAAAAAATGGAACCTGTGACTTCAGCAGTTCACAGAGAAATGTTTACATGTTTGGGAAATGTTAGTTTTGTTACCAAGAACAGAACAGTCTAGTAAATCACTTCCAGGTGGCAAAGAACTTTTTTCTTCACCCTCAGCATGCATTTCCAATCAACCTCAGTGGGTTTAGAAATGGATCACAATAGGATTTCATCAGAGGCATCTCTCATATGTTCCACTGTGGAGACTCCACTGCTTCCTGAAGGTTGTGGTTCACTTTTGGGGACACAAATAGAATCTCTCCTAGGATGTGGCAGAAGCCAGGCTTGGAGCTACCGGGCGGATGCAGACAAAATGCAGCCAGTCTTCTGGCAGTAGGAGAGAGGCACTAGAAGGGTACAGGCATAGCAGGTCTGGCAGGTTTTTTTGAGACCCAGCCTTGCTAAATGAGATGCTCTTGTCCAGCCACTTACATATGGCATTGAAGAAAGTGGCTTTTTTGTGTCCACATGTTGGCACTGCAAAGTAAAGCCCTTGGTTAATACACACTCTGTTAAGCTCTGAAGAAGACTGGCATAAATACTGAGGTGTGCTCTTTTCATCAGTCCCAAGCCTGGAAGTATGTTATTTCTTCCTCAGCATTTTTAGAATGATGAGAATTGGTGGTTTTCTGCAGTTATTTTTATTTTACAATTGACATTTCATTATTATTTCTATTGCAACATCACTAAGGCCACCACCCCTTAGTCACTGCCCTACTGTGCTAGATTCTGTAAGGCTCTTACTCACAGTTAAAGGAACTAGGCCAGTGTGTATAATATTGAATTATCCTTTTAGAATTGTTTAGTGTTTTTGAGATTTATAACATAATCTTCTTTACTCAAGGGAAAAATAATTGGTGGCTGAGGGCTTGTCATCAGAAAGAATTTACAACACCTGTTGTTTCCTAAAAGTACATCAGCCACAACAAATAAGCTAGAGTTTATTGTCAAGATAAGTGTTTATAAAACAAAATGAGTGATTTATAAAACAAAATGAGTGATCAAAGGTGATTTAAGATGGAGTGTCAACAACATGGCATTCCACTGAGAACCTAAAAAACGTAGTCTGAAGAGTCAGATTAAATTAATTGAATGTTTTGATGTGAATTTTATCTCATAATCTGGGAGGAAAAAATATAACTCTGCTACCATACATAAAAAAACTTCATTGTAGTTGCAGAGAGTACTGGGGCTGCTTAGCCTGGAGAAGAGCAGTCCCAGAGATCTGCTCAATGCTGAGCAAGAGCTAAAGTCTGGGGGTAAGAGGCTTGGGCCAGACTCTGCTCAGTGGTGCCCAGGGACAGGCCAAAGGGCACAGACTGGAACCCAGGAGGTTCCATCTGAACAGGAGGAAGAACTTGTTTGCTGTGAGGGTGGCAGAGCCCTGGCCCAGGCTGCCCAGAGAGGCTGTGGAGTCTCCTTCTCTGGAGAGATTTCCAACCCCACCTGGAGGTGCTGCTGGACAAGCTGCTGTGGGTGACCCTGCTTTAGCGGGGAGTTGGACTAGATGATCCCTGGAGCTCCCTTCCAACTCCTACCATGCTGGGATTCTGGGATGTGTGTGTCTGTTGTAAAAGAGCTATCATCCTGATGTGTCTAAAATCCTTTGAGATCTTTTAGCATGAAGTCTGGAGGAGGATGATTACATTGTTGTTTTAGAAGTGTTCTGGTGTCTATCTATCAATGCCCTATCAGTCCTTTTTTAAGCATTTTTTCCTTTTCTCCTCCTTCCTTTTTAGTGCTCATCTCTCCTCACCCCCTTTACCAAATTCCTGTTGGCTTCTGTGGGACTAGGTATGCAATACAGGAAAGGATACCTTGAGGATTTGGGTCAAGTCCTTCAGGTCTTTCCTTGAGGCAGCAATAGCATTCTGTTGCAAAGGACAAGGCTGTTTCATCAGAGATTTCACCAGGTTTACTGAGAATTCTCCTCTAGCTTTGCAAGGGAGCCAGCATTTGATTACTGATGGGAATCCAGTTTTAGTGTCTTCTTCATATGCATAGTCAAATTCCTGTTTAAAACCAGAATAATCCTGTTTTCAATTTTCATATAAGCAGAATGACTGTGTGTTCTAGTTTGGGCTGGAGAGGAACTGTTTTACTCCAGCCCACACCAGGACACTGTACACCTTGAAGGAGGGTTTGTTTTTATAACATTTGACTGCTTATCTCCCTTGAACCCAGTGGTGCTGATGTCTTCCATGGTGTTAGTATTGATGGATACTGCTGTGAGATCAGAATTTGTCCTTCTGTAAAACCAAACTGTTGTGAGGCACAACAATGAAATGCCATGGCCACAAGATGGCCTTCAAAACTGCCAGAAAAAGAATTCCATTCAAGAAACTAGCATCTGTGTGCAAATATTTGTTTTAGGGGGGAAAAAAAACCAACCCACCAAGTAACAATCATATATGGTGTCCCACTCTAAAGATTGATGTGCTTCCACAAGGTCATCTCTTGTTTCTTTATCCTCTTTATTTTTTGGTGCATGACCACCCCAGTGCTGAGTCCTGATACAAATGGGGTTTTTTTTTTTTGAAGGACTCTTTGGACTGCAAAGTGCTATTTATCCTGAATAAATCCATCTGGGCTGTGCCCACAGAGATAAAAAAATGAAGATGTCCTGATAAAGATCTGATACATTTCTGTTGCATCTGAAAAATGTCTCTTCAGTAACTCCAAAAGCTAAGAGGCTGGGTAGTATGAGTCATTACATTGCCAGGTGCTCATCTGTCATCATGTTCAATGTCATCTTTGTGCCACCTTCTGCAGTTGTATTCAGCTCTGATTTGCAGTGTCCCATTGCTGAGATGCCTTTCCCTCTTGTGCAGGTCAGATGGTGGAGGAACTGAGACATCAGCTATATCACTTCAAAATTCAGCTTTTCTCTTGTCTGAGGGTTTTGAGAGTAGTTTGTTATTTGCTATTAGTGTGCTATAAATCATTCCTAAGCCTTGTTAACAAAGCTAACTAAAGTTTTCTTTACCAAGGTTCTAATGGGGTTTGCTGCCTGGCTTTAAAACCTGGATACTTCATAGCTGACAAAATAATCTAAATGGCAAAATTCCTTTTTTGCCTCAAAAATCAGGGGAAAAACCCCTTTTTTTCCCCACAGTACCTAGTTTCATAGCACATTCACAGTGGAAATACCCTACCTGTTCACTATTTTCTGTCAAGCAAACTGAATCTGATGAAATGTAAGCTGTGAAAAACTACATTTAAAAATTTTCTGCTAGTTCAGTTCTGTGAAGCGTATCCTTCCACTTCTGCTCAGATAGCATGTGTGTGGAACAGGTAGTCTGCAGACAGTAGACAGACATAAAATAGGAAATACTATGAATTTGAAAGCATTATAGCATCAAATGAACCTAGAAGTTCACAAAATTGACTCCTGTATTTTGATAGCTCCTTTCCAGGCACACACTGTTAAACTAAGAGCATGAACAGCACTAATCTTTTATTCAGCATTTCTGCATGTTGACTGTAATAAGGAATACATGACCAGGGGTCATCATGCATAAACATCTGATGTGATGTGAGCTCCCCTTATGTGCTCATCTCTCTGAAACTGCTTATGTGAGCCACTCTTTGAAATACAATTCTTCCACTGCAGTTGATCATAGAATAGTACATGTATTTTTTAACTGCTAATTGAGACATCCAGAAATATTTCAATAAATCTTATTTATTTTTTGTTGAAGTACTATAGCTGCCTAGCTTCAAAGAGTTTTCTTTGTTCTAGAACAAAGGGTGTCAATGTAGAACAGTGTCAATGCTAGGATGATTTATGCTTTCAGAGGAATCAGGTGTATCAGTATGGCTCAATAAGTTTATTTTTCTCTTCTGCTTTCTGAGGAGTGATGGGGGGAGAAGCCAAAGAAATCAGTAGTACTGAAGTCATGAGAATAAAAAATAAGACTTTGGGGTTTTTTTTCCCCTCTTAAAATTAATCCTTATAAAAATACATGTGTTAGAGAAAACATGGCCTTCTATTTTATCCAACTTCTAAGTGAGATTTTTGGATGGTAATAGTAAACATGAAGCTGTTGCTGTTGAATTCATTGAATTGCCAAATAATACATATATGTTTAAATAATTGGGATGTAAATTCCTTTGCTTATCCCAAATAACATTTTATATTATTTAATATTTTAATATTTTTAATATTAATAATATTTATATTTATATGTAAATATATATTTATATTTAAATATAATATTTAATATTTTAATATATTTAATGATCATTATTTGTACTGAAGGTGAAGCACCTTACTTAATCTTCAGTACAAAATAATACTTATGGGTTTAGGTTTACATTGATAAACTGCAGTAATACTGTGTTAATTCAGTTCACCTCCTTCTCCTCTAAACCTTACATTTTCTTTTCTCCCCATATAATCTCTTATTCAGTTTCTTATCACAGTTCTAGTCCTTATATTTTCCAAAGTCAGTAGCAGCTGAAGGAACAATATAATAAAATGTCAGATATGCTTATGATTGAAGAAAAAAGAAGACCAAAAAAAGCCCATAACAAAAAAAAAAAGCAGATGCCAATTCTAGTTTACCTTATACATTATGTTAAAGGTGGTAATGTCTTAAGCAGCTTGAGTTAGGTTTTGCACTGGTACAAGTGAAACCAGTCTCAAATGGAGCTGGACTCCGTGATCCTTGTGGGTCCCTTCCAGCCTGGGATATTCTGTGGTTCTGTGAAATTTCAAGTGTGTCTTCAAACTGTAGTTTAAAGAGTTAGTAATTGGAATCTAGTACAGAAGGAGGAAAAGAAGAAGGGAAACCTACTGACAGATCATCTAATTTTATACCTGTTTTTTTACTCTTCCAGTTTTCTTTACGTACAATTATCAGTCTAAGTGTTTTAATCAGAGCTTATTCATTCCTGGCATCCAGTCTGTTCAGTAGTTCAAAACTTTTCATTTTCTAATGTATTATCAAGCTCCTTGTCTCTTTGATTAGGTTCTCTCCATGCATTAAGATTACCTTTCTTGCTCTTGAGGAAGTATGTCTTTAATTAAACAGGATTAGTCAAATTGGCAAAGTCTCAGTGGTATCAGATTTTGCAAGTAGTTTTGGATGCCTTGATGTCATCATGAATGCTAGGCTGTATATTCAAACTGATAAAAGTGAGAGGAGAAGGAATGAGGAGGCAACTTATCCATTAATAAACATTTTAGTGCAGGGCATTAATCCCCACACCAAGGTGGGGGGGGAAATACAGAAGCATGTAAGAGGCCTAAAGAAAGCATAAATATAGGAAGATGTGATGTTTCTGGAAACTACTGGATTTTTTAACTCTTTGCCTGCTTAAAAATAGAGAGTAAAATAAATTTTATGTTTATTTCATGAGGGCTGTTAACACTTTACTGTTTGGGAAGCCACTAGGAAAAACTATGCAGGGATAATTTTTTGACATTATTATAGATTACATTTTATTTTCAGTGGACTGCAGTGCTGAACTTCATTGGCAGAAAGTTTCCTAGTGTTCAAGGGTAGTTCTCTAGGGTGTGAGGATTCCACACTAATATACAGTGGTAATTTGCAACTTTTTACAGGAAGGATTTTCTTTTTCTATGGTATGGTTATCAGTAAAACAATCTTTGTCCCTTGCAGATAATGGAAAAATCACTCTTCCAGTGACTAACATAGATAGGCCTTGAGAAGAAGACTTTGTTTAAGCAGTATTAGCATTTTGTGGTTACATTTTCATGACAGAATTTTAGTTTCAGATGATAACCAAGCAGGAAGCTTGTTTCTGAATAGCAGTGCAATTCTTGTATCTGTAGGGACTCAGCACCTTGACTGATGGAATTCCATGATCACATGAGTAGCATTACCAAAAATACAACATGCATAAACTGTGTGAATCCTGTTTAGGATTCAGTTTATCCATGTTAATACTCTAGTCTAGCATTGTCTTCTGAATTGTGTAATAGTATCCTAGCCCAGCCTATTGGCAATGTTCAGGAAACACTTAGTAGTAGACTCACAGGACCCCCAACAGGCTGCAGAATATGGCCAGTAGCCTGTGTAGGAAAGGAACCTCCTAGTGCAGTATAATATTGCATTGTATGAAAGCAAGGTTCTGGATCAGTAGCCAAAGTTTTTTTTCTTTGCTTAGAAAATGGTGTTTAAGCTCATACAGAGCTGCTTAAGCAACCCAGAAGCATACAGCTGGTTTTTAACCTGGCAGGGATGAGAAGTTCTTAAGCACTAAGTTCTGAGGCAAACATTTTCTTGATGCTTCGACTCTGCAGTCACGTTCTTGTTGATGTGGCACTTCCTTGCATAGTCACCAACAGCTGCAGGGTAGTAGCAATGCAAGTTGTTTCCATTAATGTCTCCATAACACATAAATGACAGATGAGTAGACAAAGTGCTGTCCTAATGACTGACTGTTTATAGAATTAACTAATTGCATGTTATCAGTTTAGAGAGAGACAATAAATAAGGAATGGTGCAATCACTTTGAATGTACTGTGTCCCACCACCTTAAACACTTGGTTTGTTTCATGTCATGTAACCCTAATTTTGAGATAAACCCTATGTAGACTAGACTCCAGCTCTCCTAAAATCTTTATACTTAATCTCATATGTTTTACACCTTAGTAGAGTCATCTTGCATGCACCAAAGCTTCAACTCTGGATACCATGGTTCTCCTTAGAGAACCAAAATCATTGGTGTTGAGTGAAGCAAAGCATGGGTGCTGCTCTGTCTAAAATCAGATGTATGCTCTGCAAGACTATCAACATAACTAGCAGAAATCAAGGAATCCTTCCTGGCTTTGATTTTTTGCCCCTTAAAGTGACCATCATGGCAAATGCTCATCTTCCATTCCTAAGTAGTGTTTTCATACCCAGAAGCAATGTGAAGGCTCTTGCATAAAATTTACCTTAAGTCCCTAAATCAAGAGAGTTCTTAAGGCATTAACCAAGCCAATTATAACCTTAAGAGCAGTATACTGGAAATCTTTGCTAGATTGGGCTAGCACTAACACTTCTCAGCTATTACTCCTTTGGTTACACAGGAGTCCTCTGGCTGTGCTTTCCTCAGGTTCAGTACCAACAAACAAGGCAGAGGCTCACCTTTCATGAGTGCTAGATGTTAATATGTTCCTTTAATTGCTTCAGGAATCTTACTTTCTGGCAGTACTGGTCCTTAGCAAGTTCATCCATTTGTTTAGGCTGGTCAGGGTTTTTTTAGGGTAGTCAAAAGATTAGATGCAGGAGAGGGAACACTTTTTAAATTCAGTGAATGTGGTCATGGTTTTCAGACCTCTTGTGACTGGAAGAAGCTGTAAAATGAGGCATTGCTATGACTGAGTAGTGCCATAGGGCACACACTGCTCTGGGAGATGCCTATAACATTGTTCCTTAAGGCTGTGTTTGATTATTAATGTAAATAGTTGCTCAGAAGTACTTAGTGATACAGTCCAATGCAGAAATAGTCACTGATGTATTCCTTCACTTTGTTATCTGACTTCAGAATAGGTTCTCTTCAGTGGTAGCACTGGCATACCTCCCAAGAGGAGGAGGTTAAGAGGTAGTAGCACATTGTTAATGACTATTGTCATGCTTTCTGGCTAGGAGTGTTTGTAGGACACCTCTGTGTTTGTATTTGGTCTGAAGTCTTACAATAGAGGCACTTGCTGTGGGCTCAGTTTGGGTTTGGTGAAGTCATTGTCCTCCAATGGTTCCTGGTGGAAGAAGAATTAAAGCAACACTAAGAGCTTGGGGAATTGCTGTTTTGTTAATAGGTATGTTGAGCTGTTTTGATTTCCATTTATGGCTTTGTGGGCTTCTGCCTCTTGATGAAAATTGTGTTTGGGTTTGACCCATCATCCAAGGCAGAAAACCTTCAGATTTTCCATGTAAACATAGATGAAAATAATAAAAGGCTAAAAATAAAAGAGGAAAGGCAATTAACACTGTAAGACAGAAAGTGGGAAGAGATTTAATCAGGAACAGGGAGAACAAATGTGAATGATTTGCTCTGAAAGAGCAGCTTGGTGTTCTATAATTATGCATTAATCTTTTTTTCTTTTAATATGATGATTAGATCTTTGGTTGCTGTAGTGTTAAGAGCAGTTTATTGACTTCATCACAACAAGGGTGATATATTCAGGCAAATAATATTCAGCATAATGACTCCAAGTTTCTTCAGCCTCCCAAATGCAAAATGAAATGTTTACTCTCCTATATGCCTTACCCTTCTGAGTTAATTAACCAAATATGGTATGGTAATTTTGTGAACCAGCAGTAATATTTTTCTCTTTAATTAGTCAGATATCTGCAACTGTTTTCATCTGAAACCAGTAAAAATGGAGGTTTTGTAAGCTAACAAGCTCAGCTTCTTATAACTATGAAGAATGATCAGTGCAATAACCTCATTTTTTACCATTTTGCCAGTCCCTGAGTAGAGTAGAATCCTGTGCTTGTGTAAAAACTGGTAAACTGTTTGCCAAATGTCATTTCATGGTTAGATCCTGAACATTATCATAAGTTCTGAGAGGTATTTAGCCTTTTTATTTAGATGTTTGACTAGTAAAGGTAGCCAAAATACCTCCATTGTACTTTAACTTTAGTTACAATATTCTTCTTTTGTCAACACTGGGTGTTCTGCAAAGAGGGATGTTTTCATTAATAATTTGGGTTTGGAAGATGCTTACTCTGGAAAGTAACAAAACTTGCTCTGGGGAAATGTGATTTAGCACATAGGATAGTGATCTGGAACACAAGAGTCACAAACTAAAGCATCTGCCAACACTGGAATAAGAATGGAAGGATCTTTCCTGACCAAACAAACCAGAGAACTTGTTTGCATCTTCCTTATTCCTGTACACAAAACCTCTCCTCAGTTTGAAAACTCACATTGTTTTTGCTGATGTTATGCACTCCTGTGTGCTGCTGTTTTCATGTAGCACAGCTCTGGAGGCACACTCCAGACTGCAGGCTTGGTGTTTCTGTTCAACCACTGTGAATAAATGAACTGAATGGTTCCTAAACAGATCAAATTCTCCCTTCTCTCCCTCCAGTGATTGGAAATCTTAATGAATTCATAAGTTTTCATGGCAGTTTGGACCTGTTTCCTCTTGTTATAGCTATAACCTGTACCTTATATCTAAATAGCTCCTTTTATTTTTTCCCCTCCCACCATTTAATCCCCTTGATGAACTTCTAGGTGGCAATTACAGTCTTTCTAGTCTTTATTCCATCAGGCTGAACAAGCAAAATTGTGTTTCACCTTGCCAGATAGTGACAAAATCTTTCAGTCCATGCTTATATGAATTCACCTTTCTTAAACAAGAACACTTCACACTTGTCCAGTATTACAGACAAGCTTCCAACACTGCATCAACTGCTACTGATGGTTCATATTCCTTCTGCAATTGCCTGTTGAAACCAGAGAAGGATTAAAACCTGGATGCAACTAATGAGAGATTCTTCTTGTTATAAACCCATGCACTTCAGGAATAATATTTTCTTAGCCCCCTTTCTATTGTATCTATTGGTGCTCTATCAAATGTGATAGGTCACTGCTGACAGTGCTTTAACTCAGCAAGTTGCATAGTTAGTGCTAGCATTATAAAAATATGCCTCATTTCTAACCATTTAGGGAGTTCAGTTTCCCCCTTCAACAGCATGACTAGTTACCTCCCACTTAGCCAAACTTCCCTCCTCCTAACTACTTTTGTGTTTGAAATCCAGCACAAGCAGCAGTGTGCTGTGATGTAATACTAAGTACTTCAGTGAAAACTAGAAAGAGTGGATCTACTTAATTTCCTTTGTTTTGAATGCCATTTGTCTCATGGATACCCACCTAGTCTGGGGCAATAGATCTGTCTGAGTTTGTTTCATTCTACCTCATTTTCCAGTCATGTCAGAGGTTTAAAATATTGTCATAAAACATGGCCTGAATCTCACATACTGCTGAGGTCAGTCTAATAAGACTGTAGGTGTCTGTTGGAGCAATCATTTTTCCATTCCAATATGGAAGAATAATATTCTAGGTTTGGAAATTTATTTCTGTTGTATGTCTGGTGCAAAACTCTGAAAAATTGAGTCATGCTGTATAAAAATAGAGAGGAAAAAAAAAAGGACACCTTTTGTGGCATTACCATCATGCTGGGAAAGACCAAACAGCAGCCCTTTGAAAAAATGTGGGGCTTTTCATCATCTTTATAATTTTTTTATGTTTTGTCATCTTTGATGTCAAATGTTTCATTGTCTAGTTACTCTGCTGGTACTCCCCATATCATCCTGCATGGAGACATGTCAAGGGTTAGGGCTGGGCCCTAAGCAAGTGAGAGACTCTCTATGAACCTCTCTGCCTTAAACTACTTTACTGAAAATAGTAACAATAAAATATATACAAACCAATATGGAACCCAATCCACTGATGGCAATTCCAGCACTGTCACCACTGATGCTGTGGCAGAAGTCCCAGACTGGACTCAGTGGCAGACAATTGCTGGATTCTGGAACTTGATTCAGGAATGCACAGATTAGGATGAAGGCAAAATGAACAGAGTTCTCCTTGGACACATTGAAGAAAAGGCTTGGCCCTCATGATCCCTCAGCTTTATGCTGAATATGACATGCAGGGCAGGGAATCCCCTGTTGGTCAGTTCAGGGTCACCTCTCCTGTCCCCTCCTCCCTGCAGGTGCCACCTCTGACTTAATGCACCCCAAAGTGGGACACAAGATGTAGGTAGGAGTGACCTGTCTGCAGCCCAAACCTTGGCACTAACTCGTCCCCATCAAGTGTTGTCACTGCTAGCAGCAGACACTGTCTGTGAGAACATGCTGGGAACTGCAGACAGTGCATCCCTGAGAAGAAACTAAGCTGAAAAGTCAAATCACTGAGAAGAATCAGTTTTGTTCTAGCTCAGAGCAGGGGAAGACACAATGTTGCCCACTTAGGCTTTAACTTTTTCTGTATCTGGTTAGTCAAACAGCTATTACTAAGAGAGAGTCCATTTCTCTTGCCAGGAAGAATAAGCAGGTATTTCCATGATCCCATTCATTTTAGAGAGGTAGACCTCAGTGGTTTATTCATCCTTCTGCTTTTCTAAAAATGTAGTAATATGAAGCACAGGCTTTGACACAAGTTTTTATTAAAATAGGACAAACAAGATATATTCAGTGCAGAAATGAAAATTACATAGATTGTCTGAGAATGCAATAGAAAAAGATGCAAGAAAACTCACAAATTAAATCCAAAAAAGTCCTGCATATTTATTTGTTTCTGGACAATGAATTTTTGAAGCCACCACAGGAGTTGGGGTGGGGTTTTTTGTTTGTTTTTCTGAACCTCCAAGTCTACATTTTTAGGTATTTTAATTTTTAGGGCTATGATTTCTTTCATATTTTGTGGAACATACTTATATCTGTAAAGCCAAAGCTTTCTTGTTAGGTAATCAGATACAACATTTTTCATTGCTGTCCTTTACATTGCTGTAATTTTCCTTTTGGTTTTCTTGCTGCCCCTGAAAGTACTTTTTCTTTTCATAATTAAATGGCTATTATATTTCAGTGGAGCTTGTTGGGCCCAGCTTGTTGGGCTCTCTGTGCTGAGAAAAACATGACAAGAAAAAAAATGTCCTTAAAGCAATAAAAATGCAGGCCAACAAGTCTGGTGTTTGAGTGGGTTTGGATATGTATTTTTCTTTTGTTAAACAATTATTTTATATATAAGAAAACACTGTTCTACCCCTGTTTTGGAAGTTTAGCTTCTCTGGAGAAAATGTGAAGTGGTTTTGATGTGGGTGAGGACTAGATATAGTGCAGCAACAAACAATATCTTGTTCCTCTCTTTCTGATAGTATTATCCAGACTTTTGGTGACTCATCTTTCATTTACAGAAGAGGGAAGAAGTAAGTCTTTCCAGTGTAAAAAGTGAAGTTCTGTGGTTTGAATGGTGCAGTTGATGAGACTTTACAGCTTTTGTTTTATGGAAATTAGTAGAATCCAGAGAGGGAACACAGGATTCTTCTTAACATAGCTAGTGTGGAAATACTGAGGACAGCTACAGATGACTCAGTGATTGGTGGAGGATTAGTGGTCTTGAGCTGCAGCCTCTTTAATCCCCTTGCTGATGATTTGGGATATACTTTAAGTTATGCTCATTAGCTTCACAAAACTAATTGAGTCTTTCCTGAACATTTGTGTGTAAGCAAGCCCAGATGTGCTTCCAAAAGATCATGAGAAAAGTCTTGTAGGAGACCATGGGAAATTCTTCATAGTCGTTCATATGTCTGACACTATTACACAGCAGTCATCCAATGTTTGTCCTAGCCACAGTCTTAATATCCAGCTATTGCAGACATCTCTGCCAATAACAAAGAGTTCTGCCACTTTATATATATTTGTAAAAGACATTGGGTTTAATATTTCATTTTATTCAGTGTTCACTGTTGCTCTGCAGTGCTATTTAAGTAGCTGTGCAACAGTGTATAGAGTGTTATCAGTTGTATAATGGCTTGGGTATGTATTTATGATTTTGGTGGTACCATTGGAAGGACAATAAGTCAGAAGCATGCTGCCCAGTGGGTGATACATCAGAGGTGGGACAAATGTAGAGACAAGAGGAAGAAAAGAAAGGAGATTCATTATGGATTTATCTTGAAATGAACATTGACATTCTTATTTCCAGAATCTTTCAGGTCAGGTCTCCTTACTGACAAGCAGCCCAACATGGGTTTAGGTACCTGTTCAAATAATATTTTTTTTTGCATATTCTGAGCTGCCTTTGAAAATTCTGCACAGAGAAATGAGGATAGAAGTAGTCCACAGATTAAAAATGCTTCAGAAGACTTCGTGTAGCAGGCACAGGGCTGTCAGCACGAGCAAACACAGAGATGAACTCCTCTGTCTTTGCTCGACCTGGCTGTCAGAGGCAGTAGCTGTTGTGTGATGCTCCTGGCAGGTGGTCTTTACTCAGCTACAGCATAATGCTAATGCAGCTCTAGAGTTTCTGGAGTGGAGTTTTTTGCAGTAAATCAAGGAGTTGCTGTGTGGATTAACATACACAGAGAGGACAACAAGCAAATAAACCAGTGCCAGATACTGCCTTTCCTGGCAGTGCTTGATGAAGATGATGTGGTTGTTCCATGACAGTATCATACCATGCTGATGATTTCCTGCTAACAGCCCCAATATGGTGGGAAATGAGGATAAGAAGTTCACATTTCAAGAGATTTCTGGTATGGAATTGCTCCTGCATGAGGCAGACTTGAGATCGATGTAAAGTTAGTATCAAGGTTGCTGCAGATACTGTGTTGCATCCTGGCTTGGATCAGCACTAGTGTGGCCAGCAGGACTAGGGCAGGGATTGTCCTCCTGTACCTGGCACTGGTGAGGACACACCTCAAATACTGGCTTCAGTTTTGAGTCCCTCACTACAAGAAAGATACTGAGGTGCTGGAGTGTGTCTAAGGAAGGGCAATGAAGCTGGTGAAGGGTCTGGAGAACAAATGTTATGAGAAGCAACTGAGGGACATGGAGAAGAGGCTCAGGGGAGACCTGAAAGAAGGTTGTAGCAAGATGGGGGTCAGTCTCTTCTCCCAGGTGATGAGCAATAGGAGAAGAAGAAATGGCTTTGTTTCAGGGGAGGTTCAGATTAGATATTAGGAAGAATTTTTTCAGTGAGAGCATTATCAAGCATTAGAAAAGGCTGCCCAGGGAGGTGGTGGCTAGAAGTGTTTAAAAAACATGTAGATGTGGTGCCTGGGGACATGATTTAGTGGTGAGCATGGTAGTGTTGGGTGGATGATAGGACTTGTTGATCTCTGAGGTCTTTTCCAACCATAATGATTCTGTGATTCTATCTTGTTGCACTAGTTATATGCTTTTCTAGGGCTTCTTGATTCAGGGGAACAGGGTCTCTATATTTCTTTTGCCAATGACTTTGATGGTGGGCATGGTCTTTTTATTATTCATGTAGGATTCAGGATCTTTTATCAATTCCATCACTGGTCATGTTGTCCTGAGCATTTGTTTGGAAGAGTTGAGTAAAGTTGTAGTTTGGCTTGTTAGTCAGCTCCATGCTGCAAGTGCCAAGTGTGTGGTTCCTCCTCTCCCTGTGATTTTTGGGGAAGCAAAGACTCAGGTGCTTAGCTGAGAGTTTTGCTGACAATACTCCATTTACTTTTCTGTAGAAACATTGTCTTAACTATCAAGCAAATTTGACTTTGGCCAAGAAAGCAGGCAGCTACAGTAGTGAAGAAAGAGTGACCTCACTTTCAGGTTTTTTAATGCATCTAAGTTCAAGCCACCCATTCAGGTAATAGCTGTTCCAAAGGAATAACTGCTGAGACTGTAAACACTTTAGACTTTCTTTATAGAAACCTGAAGTGATATTCTGCAACACTAAAATAAGACCCAAGTTCAAGACTTCAATGCTCTGGATTTTGCTGGGAAAATATGCTAGCTATTCCTGTGAGCTTCCTGCAGAGCTGAAAACACAATGGGCTAAATGGATATAAGACCTAATACTCTAGTTCCAGAGGATTTATAGATTTAACTGACCTTCTCTAAATAACAAATATAACTGTCCCTTGCTCCCAAGAGATGACAACATAAATAGAATGAAAAGCCAGGCTTCCCCATGGGGTGGAACATGGGAATTAATGCTGCAAAACCTCAACATAAGGGAAAGAAACAAAACCAGGACTTGCATGTTCTCTTTTTCTGTGTACTTTCAGTGTTTGTTAGGTAATTTACAGCGGTCCAAATTAAATGCTAAGGGAAATACAACTAGGATTTGGTAAAAGAATGGACTGTTTTCAGCAAAGTGAAGTGTGTTTGAGAGAGATGTAGCTGATTGTCAGTGCTTTAATCATTCCTACATATGGATCCAAGGAGATCCATATGGACAGAGAGACAGTCAAACCCAACCAAAATCTCACAGTAACTTTGCAATGAATTTTTATAGAGGAGCTGCCAAAATAAAGACCAGATTAGCCAAACCAATAAAGACTTCTAAAACAAAAATGAAATGAGATAGCTCATGCAAGCAACTTGAAACTGTAAACTGCTAGATTAATGTTAGCATTTCAGAAGTGCAGTAATGAATTCTGTCATGAGACAGCAGCAGGTTCCACATGCTTTATGGACAAGCATGAGGAGCTTAAGTCTGGAGTTGGAACACACCAGGTAGATGGATTCAGAAGACAGATGCTAGCATTGTTGAGACAGAAAAATGAATGTTAATAGTTTCATCTTGGGCATTCTGCACAGGCTCAGTTGCAGTGAGGGAAAGGTGGCTACAAACTGGCTGAGATGTAGAGTGGAGACAGTGAGAAATCCATGAAGATGCAAGAGCCATGTGCAGAGTATAGGGAAAGAGAAAGGGAGAAGACTCCACAATTCCACCAAAAACTGTGATCTTGGGAAGAGGGAAGAGTAGTGAAGTGGGTTGGTTTATCTTTGTTGGTGGATGGAGAGATGTGTTTATTTATTTAGCTATTTGTTAAATATTTTTATTATTATTTTAAAGGTGAATAAATAGTGGAAGCTCATTTGAAAGAGAAGTAGAACATAGAAATGTAAGAAGGGTAGTAACTGCTATCAGAAACACTAGTACTGAAAGGTGTTACTGAAATTACTGAAGACTGTAAGGGGAGACAAGACTAGGTGGTTACTAAATTCAGTGGCAAAGCTCCCACTAAAACCACTAGGGTCAGGTCAGACTTTGATAAAAAGAGGAATATTGTCAAGAGGATCAAAGTTTAAATTGGTATTAACATTATCTTGTACCTTCTGGCTCTGAAAGCAGACATTTTTTTGCTCTGCTGAAACCATGCTCCAGAAAGAATTTTGTCCAGTCAAGATTACTTCCAATATCATCTTGCAAGCTTTCAGGCCCTTAAATACAGATTTTAAAAGAAAACAATTCAAGTACTTTTGATGCTTTTCCATAATGTTGCTGTATGATTGCCCAATTAACATCTGTGGTATGAAATTAAAAGATCTATGCAGAATTATTGTGCTTGTTCCCATGCAAAACATGCATATTCCAAAGATCAGACTGCTATTACTATTGTCAGCTGGACATTTTAAAACCACATTATTCTTTCATAGTCAGGAAAATATTTTAGTGACTAACTGTGGTTGTCTTGCTAGGGAACACCTCATTCATTCTGTCAGATAGTCCCTTTCTGGCAGCAGAAAGAACTGCAAACCCTTTCATATCCCAAATGGGTCTATGGCTAGCTCTTGTCTTTTCCAGGAAGTCTCTGGGGAATTCATCTTGCTGCAGACTTTCCCATTTGATGTAATGGGTTGTCTGCAATGTAGTAACTATGTTAAATATTTGTTATTTAATTAGGTTTTTATAAATTAACAGAGTTTTCCAACAGCTCTTGAAAACACCTCCTTATTACGCAGTTACTGGTGTAGGGGTTGTATCCACCAAGAAAAGATAAAACAGAAGAACCATAGAAGGGGTCAAAAATAGATTTAAGTATTTGAGGAGATTTGAGTTGTTTCTCTGCAGTATTTTGTCTAGAAGTGAAACTGTTCACTTACATTTTAATTCTCAGTTACATGAATCCATGCTGCAGGTTCTTCAGGATGGTAGCTTACTGCTTCTCTAGTGCTTGGCATAAGGCTTTATCTTGCCTAGGGTTCTAAGCTCCAAGTATTTAGCAGCATTTAAAAAGCTTTGTAAGTGAAATAATTACTTTCTTCTATTGTTATTCCTCTGTTTGTATTCTGTCTGTGCCAGCAGCAACTTTTATTCATGTTAAGGTTCTGCATGTAAAATTTTCCTTTATTTTTTAATTTTAACAGGGCTTAAAATATCCTATAGTGTTATCCAGTCTGCTGTGTCATCACTCTCTCCTGTTCTTCCAAGACCTGTATTTACCCATTTTGCAAATTGCCACAATAACATGGACTTAACTAGTCTAGTGATCTAGAAGACTAAACACAAAAAAAAGGAGGAAAATGTGTATATTAATAAATTCTAAGTGAATATGTAACTATTTTATTCATATTTTTAAACATCCAAATTCAGAACTAAATGGTAGGCTTTCCATATTTCTGAATTTCTAAAATCCTGAGGGGCACAATGAATTTTAAAGCTTCTGTACCCCCAAAAATAGCTCTGTTCCTCCTAAGCCACAAAATCTGCATCACTACATAAAGTGTACAGACAGGCTGGATGTCTGTTCCTTCACTGGGATAGGTATTGGATGTACAGGAGAAGGCATTTATGTTCACCAGAATGAACCTGATGAACCTGGATGGCCCTGGATGACCTGGTCTAGTGCATGTGGCATCCCTGCCCATGGCAGGGGGGCTGGAACTAGATGATCTTGAAGGTCCCTTCCAACCTGAGCCATTCTATGATTCTATCTTATGAGCAGAATAACAATATGAAAAGAAGCTCATTGTGTCCAGCTGTGATGATAACAGTCTGATGATGGTTTATTTTGCCTCAAGTGGATATAGACCAATAAATGAATGTCTGCAATATTTCATCCCTCTGGAAATTATAAGCACTGATAGTGAACAAATAGACTGGTGTGAACAAACAGACTAGCGTGGCATTTTCTATGCTCAGCTAAAATGAGCAGACTTAAACACTGCTGATAGCCATTACAAATACATTAAAAGGAGGAGAAGTGAGATTCCAGTATTCTCTTAGAATAGCTCATTGTTTGAAGACTAATGCAATTGCACAACCTTTCTGACTTTATTTAGTACAGGCACCAAGCAGTGGTGGTCACGCGATCGCTGAGAACATAGTAGGAGGCTGGGATGAGCCTTACAGGACATGCTGAGGGTTGGGACTAGGTGCATTTATTGTCTCTTATCCATAAGAACACCTTGTCCAGAGAGGACACTCACTAGTTAATTATCTGGTCCAATCTTAAAACATTGTCATAATCTCAAAAGACTGTTTTGTGAACCTCTTGTTTCAAACCATTGCAAATCTGCCAAATCAGGCAAGCACTTGCCTGATGCTTTAAGATTTATGCCTGTGGGATTAGTAGAGCAGTTCTTAAGACAGTGCCACAGATTGTTGCAAAGGATCTGCTGGCAAGATGCTCACAGCTAGTAAAACATAGTCTTCCCTTTAATGTGAGAGAGTACATGGAGTACATTAATTCCATCCTGAAAGTGATCTTTCATGATTGCACTGGTAAGTCCTGATTCCACTGTACTGTAGTCCTTCCTCTTGGGAGCTATTCAATGATGAATCATTACCACAAATGAAAGCAGCTGTATTTTGCATTTCAGACTGAAGAGACTTTTGTGGTGTTTCTCATCAGGAATATACAGAGGGAAGCACCTAAATTATCATTATTTATTGTGGCTTAAATTATTTAGTATGGTTTTATGGAAAAGGTTATGTTAGTACTTAATAAAATGATAGCTTCCTTTATGCTGGTTGGTCAGAGAATCACTGAAACACTTTAATGTAGCTGTTGCTCAAATGCCAAAGCAAATTCTCCTTTTTTTGTGGAACCACTCTGTGTCAAAATCTTGGATGTAGATGCAAAACATTTTACTACTCTATCTGGCATGGGTAGACTAAGTGAGCTTCAATTTTCTTGTTTACCTACCTTTAAAATCAGTACTGCAGGTATGCAAATCTGATCTGTAGAATCCTTTCAAAATCTGTCTGAAAATAACATTTTTCTAAAAGGAAAAAATTACCTCAGTGTAACACTTCATGTTAAAACATCCCAATGACTATTCCTCACAAACAGCCAAAGGCAGGGAAAAGAATTTTTTCAAAAGAATTAAGTTTACAGATAACTTGCACAAGTTTGAAAAGAATAGGTGAGCACTGGTCATTTTAAACTGTGCTTAATTGCAGGAGTTTGTAAGCATGACAAATGTAATCACAGTCTTTCTACAGAACAATGGTACTTAGGTAATAAAGGAGATAGCCAACATGTATTTAAAAAAGAAGAAAAAATTCAACTTGGAGAGAGAAGACAGAAGTCAGAAGTAGGAAAGGTGAGTTACAGAAACTAGGAGAAGACAGGATTTTTCACCCCTCCCTGTGCCTCATCCACAAGCCACAACAGTGACCAAGAAATACTATCTATTCATGCTTTTTCACTGCACAGCTGAAGTTTTTATCTTCTGATAATGCCTAAGATGAATTCTGTGTACTGTAAGCACACATGCAGCCTGTCCATGCCTGCATTACATCTGTGTCCCAGCATAGGAAAGCCTCGATTGAGATGCTACATACAGAGCTGCACTACATTTTGGGTTTGCCTGACAAAATTTGTACATTTCTAAAGAAAACAAACACAGTTTTTAAATTATTTTTATTTTTATCTTAAATGCAAGGAAGGGAAGTTGTCTGGAACCAATATGTTATGGGCATCAGCCAAAGTGAAGACTATTTTCCTTCTCTGTGAGTGCAGTGGAAGATGAAGCGTTCTCAAGCCAGCTGCAGTGTCCTAGGCCAGAGCCTTTGGATTAAAAAAACTTGTGCTGTGACCCGGGCAGAGTCATCCTGCAGCTGATAAAAAAGAAGTCATTCCTAGGAACAGCTGCTATGCTGAGTGAGGGCTCCAGTCTCTCCAGTGTGAGTGAGTGATAGACATGCATCCCTTGGGAACAGGGACATGTTGTTGGCATTTGGGTTTGGCCAGGATCACTTCGCTGGTGGTGCCTTCTGAGGCTGGTCATTGTCATGCTCTCATTATCACAGCGCTACCCTTCTTCATGAGGAGAAGAGGAGGCTCAGGGGAGACCTTCTCACTCTCTACCTTTCCCTAACAGGAGGTTGGAGCCAGTTGAGGCTTTGTCTCCAAGGTGACTAGCGATAGGACGAGAGGAAAAGGCCTCAAGTTGTACCAGCCGAGGTTCGGGTTGGATATTAGGAACAAGTTCTTCCCTGAAAGAGTGGTTAGGCATTGGCACAGGCTGCCCAGGGCAGTGGTGGGGTTCAAAAAACATGTATAGATGGTGCTGAGGGACATGGTTTAGTGGTGACTTGGCAGTGTTAGGTTAATGGTTGGACTTGATGATCTTAGAGCTCTTTTCCAACCTTAATGATTCTGGGATTTAAGGAGACATTATCATCATGAACATGGCAACTTATCTCCCTTTAAGCAATGGTTTACTGCAGTTCCCAGAAAGTTGATCATCAGCAGAGCATGTCTCTGAAACTGTCCTCTAAGACCTGCTCCCAGCAGAGAATTGTCTTGGTCTCAATGGCTTGTCTCATCATTTCTGGTTTTTAACAGAGATAATGCATTGTGTGTATAAATGGCAAATTTAAATGGAGTGTTTTAAATTTCTGTGGTACTGGTAACATAAGGTTTGTAGACATGAACAGTCAGCTCTCCAGGAGTTCCCAGTGGGTGTCCCCACTGGATGCTATCACAGTCCAAGAAGAATGAGGCCCTGGCAAGGGCATGGAGCAGTGAGCAGGATGGAGAGTCAGGCAAGTATGGTCAGTGCCAGGCAAAGCTCTTCCCAGACACAGAAAGCATAGTCACATAGGATCCCTTGTTGAGTGTAGGTAGAGCCAGTTCTTTTATCTGCCCAGTCACATGCCTGTTGAATTATTGCCATCTATTAGTTGGAAACCCCTTTTAGAAGCATAAAAAGGCCAGCTACAGGGGCCCTTGGCTTAAGAGAATTCTGCTTTGCCTTGCAAAGTGATTTGCTGTCATAACATATCAGTCTCCTGTATCACAAGGTAAATGTCAGTGTAAAAGCAGTAGGAAATACTGAAATAGCTTATTTAGGTTGTGTTTGCTCAGGGGGGTGGGTTTTATCTTTCTTTGTATAATGTTTTTGGAGGTTTTCATCCTTCTTTCTAACCATCCCTAAAAATATGCTATAGATTTGCAGCACTGAGGTGAATGACCTAAGGAGAAAGCAATATGGGAGAGTGTCCAGGACCCTAGGTCATGGGAAGGCAGAGGGCTCAATTTTAGATAGATTCAGGTCAGCCTGAAGAATGAGAAGTCCATGTCTTGGATCTTACCCAAGGCCAGCCAAATCCAATACTTTGTAAATTATCATTTATATTATCTGCATATGCTTGCACAGCATTTATGGCCAAGCACTTCCAGACAAATCTATGCTAATGTGTGTGTTTAGGATCATAAGAGGTCTCTGGTCCAACCTTCCCCTCAAAGTGGGGTCAGCTGTGAGGTCAAACCAAATCACTCAGGGCTTTATCCAGACAGGTTTGAAAACTTAATATATGCTATAAATATTCATAAAGGGTAAACCTTGGTAATGCATTATATGGAAATGTTTTCTAACTGATTCAGTTATGTCACACGTGTGGGCTACATCACCTACCCATGTCTTGAACAGAAGAAAACTGCCTGATTCTTCTCAACAAAATATTACAGACCTCAATATTTCTGTATTCATTTTCATAAAGACCAATCATTGCAACAGAACCAAAGTCCAGAGTATTGCTAATATCACAAACATTTGTAAGGTCAAAAAACCCCCCAAAAACCAGGGGAGAAAAAAGAAAATTAAGTTCATGTCTTATGCAATTTGATCTTCAGGAGGTTAGTAGTCAGTGTCTCCTGTAAATAAGGTCTTGATCATTAGTTAGTTTGGAATATCTTGGCCACATAACATTGACTTAGATGTTTGCTCTCAAGCTTGACAAGAAAAACCTTGTATTGCATCCAATGTGCATTTTATGAATTAATTTTAAATGCAAATAATACATGTAATCACCTAGCATCTTAGTGTGTTGCTTTCTAGCCTGTTATGCCTCTGATACATTATAAATTGCCTTATTTTTTTGTCATCTACCATCTATTTACTGTGATTGTTGCAGGAAATAATTAACTGGGGAGGTGTGTGGGCTTTTAAAAATGAGGGAAGTCTGATGTCCTGTCAGATGGTGAGCCATTTTGACTCTTCCCATCTAGGAGGATAGGGAAAACTTTCCATTAATACACTACTTGGTATTTTCTACTGAGCAAATGTCTTCTAACTTTAACTTTATCACTTTCTAGGTAATTTTTTATTCCATTTCTCTTTCTGTGCATTTCTGCCTAAAACTTTTCTTCCTCTGATTCTCATCAAGTGTGACCTTATCAAGGTGATGAAATTTCAGATTTTAATAATTACTTTCTTCTAATTTATTTCTCCTTCCTCCCCCCCCCCAAAAAAAACAGAGAGGGGGAAAAAAAGAGGGGGGGATGTGGAAATAGATAATTAGTTTTTATGTAAGGTGCAGGCTATTTTTCTGTTTTACTTAAGTGACTTTGCTTGATCATTTCTGTTCTTCCTGAATGATCTCTGGCTTTTGAAACCTGAGCCATTATATTTAGAAGAACTAAATATATTATTTAGAAGAGCTAAAAGTGTTTTGAAATACCTATCATTGAAACAGTAAGGTTTGCTGCATGAAACATACAAAGCTGGAGATGCAATTAATGTCTTCTTCCTCCCCCCCCCACCTCAGTTTGTGTCCTGCTTTGTGGAAATTCATTCTGGCAAAGACAGAAACATTAATGGATGAGTCACTTAAAAAGAACTGGAAAGAAAGGGGGGAAAAAACCCCCCAAACCCCTGTGTGGCTTGATAAGAACCAAAATAGGTCCAGATGGTCTCTGTAAATGTTCCCATACTTGCCTGAAGAGCAGTGGACAGGAACATCCAGGGTTGTGCTTCTCTTTACAGTAGTTCTTGTTTTCTTGGTACAACAGGAAATTTCAAGCACATGAGAGCCCTTAAGCTTTCTGCACAGATTAAGATCAATCATTACTTGCAGAGGTGTTGATAATGTCTTAACAAGGATTATAACTACAATTATTAGGGATAGCAGTTCAATGACTAAAAACTAATATGAATAACTGAAACTCCAGGAGGGAGAGAACTTCATTTCAGCACTGTGACTTTGCAGAGACCAGTGCAACCCAGAGTTCCAGCTGCAGAGCTGAATCTCTGCTGAATCCTTGGCCAGATTCCAGGACAGATGAAATCTCTGGAACAATGATGAGGACCCCAATAAGCACCTGTAGGCTTAGTGCTTCAGATGTTTGTGTGTTCAGCAGGTTTTGGTGGGTTTTCACAAGAAAAGGGAAATGTGTTATGCCATGTCCTGTCAGATTGCAAGGCTTTGCTCCCTAGCTTGGACATGCAAAAGGTGTTCAAACAGGAAGCCTTATTGTTCACCTTTGCATGGTTTTCAGAAGTGACAGAACTGTTGTATCTAAGATTCTTCCTTTTCTTTCTGCTGCTTCCATAGCAGTGTGAGGGAGAGAGTTTGGGCTTGGACAATTTTGGTGTAAAGGCCTAGAGCTGTACAAAGGTCCAAAACTAAAGCTAGGTGATGACACACTTTGGGCAAATGTGACAAAACTGATGCTACCAGTATTATCTCCAGTGTGTGTGTGTGTATTCTAAGCAGTAGGTGCAGTTCTGTATCAGCATTGTAAATGCTTCCCACTGCTGCTTTTTTTTCCTCTGTTGTATTGTCATGAAAATATCCTTGAACTAAGGAGTTAAGAGTGTTCCAGAAACTGTGCAGAGCTACATACACAAATCTAATTTATGTAGATTAGAGCTTCTGGGGGCTGTTGGCTGATGACTAAAACTCTGTCAAACAAGACCCTTCAGGTCTAACATGCAGTTGTATACAGCCTTTGGCTGCTGTGGTGACCAAGCATCACTCACCACTTACTAATCAGTCCATGCAAATTCCACACAAAGGTGAGGTAGCCTGCTATACATTGTCAAGAAACAATACTGTTAGGAAGCATAACTTTTGTGCAGAAGCCATTGTGCAAACACAAGTGTAAATCACCTTTGAAGTCACTCAAGCCAGCAGGTTTGGACCTGAAGTTCTTGGCTGGAATAGTTCTTGAAGAAATGAGAAAGTCGGTAGGTGTGGGCCAGAATGAAGTCAAAGTGCTGGCAGCTGCTCTTTGAATTCATCCTGCCATGGCTGCAAGCTGAAAACTGATATTATAGGACACTGATTTAGGTCATTAGGAAAAAAAAAAAGCCCTACTGACTAGGGAAAGTGTGGATGGGAGCACAGGGCCTGACCTGTTTCAAACAAACCACACATAAAACTTCTCTGAATTCACATCGTGTTGTCGTGAACTCTAACCCTTGGCCACCCACTTTCCCCTCACCCACACACACTAGAAGCTGTTCCCCTCTCTCTTGCATTTTATCTTGACTGTTCTGAAACCAGGGGTGGGAGTAGGGCAGTCAAGCTCATTTCCCCATAGCAGAGATCAGCTCTGCAGATGTTATTCCATGGTCAGCAGAGATGGTTTTGCTTTCACAGAGGGCAGCACAGCAATGGTGTGCCTTGCTGGACAACTTATTCTGATAGATTTTTCTTCTTTTTTTTTTTGAGTTTGGATGTAGTCCTCTTGGTTTAATAGACATAGACTGAAATAGGACTAAAAATAGCTCCAGACAGCCCTTAGAAACTGAAGCATCAGTTTTTCATTCAATTCACAGTATGAAGAGCACCACAAAGGAGAATGGCTTTTAAATTGGCCTTTAAATCTGACTTTAGATGTGGGCATCTGGGTTTCTTTTTCCTGTTGTTGTTTTGGTTTTTGGTTTTTTTCCTTAAAGAAAAGCTTGCCTGTTCTAGGAGAAAATCTGGAGGTGGAAAAAATCCCAAACCCTTCAGAAGACTGTCAACACAGTGACATGTACATGTCTTCATTGGATATGTTGATGGTGTTTATGTTCACAGATCGGAGAGGTTTGACAAAGGTGGTGTTTATGTGCAAAGGTTGCTTTCCAGAGAGAGGCACATCAATTTAAAGTGACCCTCTCTCATAGCTGTCTGACAGAAAGGTTTCTTTAGTATTAACTTCACTTCCAGGTTAGTTGTTTTTTGTGCATGCTTTGAAAAAATCTACTATGCTTTCTTGATTGCTTCCTTCGAGTTATCACAGCATTGCTATGCTTCTTGGAATGCAGTTTGTCAAAAGAAAGATGAGAAATGGCTTAGACTTTGAAACTTCACAAGGTCAGCCAAAACCCACAATCTGTGTTTTAAGTTCTAACAATAAGTAATAAGTTCTTCTTGGGTTGCTTAAAGGATGGAAATGAGTGCTACAGAAATGTTGTGAGCATTCCCAGTCAATCCATGATTTGATCTCAGGATCAAATAATAAACTTAACAAATGGATTTTTACAGCCTTATAAAGCACATTTTTGGGTTGTTTTGGGGATGATAGGAGAGTTATCAGAAAGTGACAGTGGGATACTAATTTGAGGTATTTAAAGAATATAATAATAAAAATAAAGCTGGTTAAATTAGTGCTGAGAACAATCCATCCCTGTATCTGACTACTTACATTATTTTAACAATAATATCAATTCCCTGGGCAAGAGGGAGTGCTTTTTTATGTCCATTAGTTTCTTGTAATATATTTCAACAAGAAAGCATGAGGTGCAGAAGCACATTTTTGCATAATTTAAATGCTGCTAAGAAACAACACAGTGTCATTAAGTCAGTGTAGGTGGCAATCTTCTCCTGCTTGATCTTTCTTCTGAACAGTTTTGTTGGAACACATTGTATATGGTAGCAGCAACATGGATTACAGGGCACCTTAGGTTAGAAGTAGAAACTAGAAACCATGAGAGGCTTAGTGACTGATTTTATAGAGAGGTAGACAAGGAGCATTCACAACATCTGTTCACATTGTGGATTGATGATGGGTTACTTCTAGCTGACAGTCAGCATACAGCAGAACTGACAGAGTTTCTCCGCATGTAAAGTACAGGGTTTTAAAGCTAGGTCAGCTTGACTGCTGGCTGTTGTGCTTCTGCTGTCATCCCTATTTCCAGGAAATCTCTCCTCTGGGATTTCTCACAAGCTAGTTGCATCTTGTACTAAGTCAAGAAAGACTTGCACCTTGTCAGCAAGGATCTGGAGAGTTGAGAAGCAGCAGGACCATGCAGTCATGAGCAGGACAGCAACCTGAAAACAGATGGGTACAGGTGCCTGTAGACTTAAGTCTTCTGTATGCAACTGTGTCACTCAGCAAAGCTCTTCTATCCAGTCTCAGAATCCTTCAGATGTCATTAATTAAAAAGTGTTTAAAATGTCTAACTTTCCCAAAGAACTTTAAAAGGAGCTAAGTAATTTTTCCTGTCTTGAAGACTTTATATTATAAAAGATATTGCCAAGCATCACAGCCTCTCTCTAAGTGCAGACTACAGACAGTGCTGAGGAGAGGGGGCAAACACAGAGGGTAGGGAGAGGAGATGTAAAAACCAGTAAATAATGGTAGAATGACTGACTCTGTAGAAATCTTTTCTGGAGGTTCATCAAAAGGTAAGAAGCAAAAGTGGAGGAATGAGACAGGCTTTCAAAATTTACTACTGTTTCTGTTTGTAAGAACAGTCAAAGAAATGTACCTTAATGTCAGTTTTCTATAGGATGATCAAACTGAGACAGCTTCTACAAAAATGGAAGTTATAATACCTTGGCCTTAAGGAACATCTACTGGGAGTTTAGGAGAAAATAATGGTTTCAAAGCAAATATGCACAGATCTTCTGAAAAAGATTCATGAAAGACAGCCAGGGGAGGTATTGTGTAAATATGAGTCAGAAATTCCATGTATTTGTCACCCAAGAGAGGACAAATAATGTAAATGTGATGGGATTGTGACATCTGTGTGAAGAACCAGAGCATAATTGAAAACAGCTTAGAAGAGTTCATCTTGCACCTAGCAGTGGTTGGAAGCAGTTAGCAAGCATTTAATCCAACTAAGAATAAAGCACTGGTGCTGCTGATGATCATAATGATCTTCTGAGAACTATCTTAACTAAGCCACATATTACTCAGTACTCTGGCTCTTTTCTGCCTAAGCCAAAAGCAGCTGAAATGGTTTTGTGATGAACTCATTTCAGATTATGGACTTTTCAGTATTGAATTTGAGTCTTTTGAATGGAATTTTGAGTATTTCCAAAGAACCAGTCTTACACACACATATGCATTAGCATGGTTCATATTCTCAGTATGCATAAGTGCTGTGCAAGCCTGAAGCAAAGAAAATGAAATGTTTAAAACCCCTGTCTCCATTTTCTTTGTTGTAGTCTGTGTCTTTGGAATTTGGGGCTTCCTCCCCTGATGTCTTTCCACCTGCAGGCATTTGGATATAGAGCAATCTTGTCATGCAGAACTAGTAAAAGAAAATGATAGTAACACAGAGCATTAAAGTTTTCATCAGGAAACTACAATATAATGATGGAGAGTGTGAATGGTCTCCAACACTTGGAATGGAGTGAGCCAAACCAGCCATACATATACAAACAAAGCAAGCAGAGAACTTCAGCAAAATTGGAGACTGATCCTAGTCTCTTTAACCACAAAAGCTTATGGAAATGCAACCAGGGATACTTAGAAACTGAGTGAAGGAAAATAACACTGGGCAGTATGAATCACAGAAATATCTGCAAGTACAACAAACAGCCATCACTCTACATAAGCACAAATCCAGAATCTGAAAGATCTAATAGATGGTTGTTTATTTTTATCCCACCTGGTATGATTTCCACTGCTCTGAGTAATTGTGTAGAAGATGGTGCATTGATATGCTTCTCCAGCACACAACTTGGAATTTGGAGGAGAAAACCCAACTATGTAGATGTTGGTATGCCAGTGTTACACATTTATATCCAAATTGTCCAGACTCTATATTACTATTATTTTATTCTGGGTTGCTTTATTTCTTTCTGTCATAGAAAACAAGCAGTCTTTATTTTTATACAGCTATAAAAATAGTTGAGACCTAAAATAGCCAGAGCAAACCAAGGCTAAACAGGAATTCTTGGTTAGTGCAGTCATGAATTCTAATTCTTATTTTGCATTAGGACCTGTTCCACAAGCAGTGTTAAGGAGCATGAGTATTCCCATTAATTCATATTAATCACAAATATCTTCTTCACTTGAAAGGTTCCTCTGCAAAAAAACTAATGGTCTGAAGAACAGTTTTATTTTACAAATGTAAAACTAGAAATATTCAGAATTCTTTTGAGGGCATAATTATATAATATAGTTATCTATAAATCCTGTCAGTTTGGGATGTCATAATATGGTCTTAAAATGTGAAATGTACCTGCAGTTTCTAAAAGAGAAGATCAAGGAGATGGGGATATGGAAGGGGATCAGAAGGCCAGATGAGAATGAAGCATCAATTTAGCAATGTCTCATCCTTAAAAGGAACTGCTACCAGACATACAACTTATCTGCAATATAAACATTTATCTTTCCCTGGGGACTCTCTTTTGGTTTTTTTGACATCTAATATAGTGTCTCTGTGGGGCCATAAATTATTAATAGAAATGTATTCAAACATTTTCACTACTAAATAATCACTTGTAAAGGAGAATATTAACCTTTTCAGAAAGGGAAATTATCACTCAATTTGTTCTCTTCTGAAATCTAAGTAATCTTCTCATAGGCTAAACTCTGTTTTCTTAAGAGGCCAATATTTAGAGCATATTGTACTCTCTTGAGGTCAGTGGAGTTACCCCATTGGCCATTGTGGGTGATTGATTCCATTTATGTGCTTCAGTTCGAGTCTGAGAGTCAGATTTTGTAATTATTGGATAAAATGGCTTTCAAAAGCTCTATCAGTCTCTCCACTTTTTATTACTTAAATTTAGAGACTATTGAAAATACTTAAAAAAATTAATTAAATAACTTTCCCCCCCCCGATTTAATCATTAAAATTTCCTAGAATTGTTGAGAACAACAACAAAAAAATCCATTTCACATGGCAAAGCAGAAACACTATTCAGAATTTGTCTGCTTTCCTTTTAAAGCTCTCATGGTTTCTTAGATGATTTCAGAACATGCTATACATGCTATGTATTCTGAGGCAACAATCAGTTCACAGCAAAATATGTGGATAAATAGGTATTCTCAGTGGAACCAGTCCACTAAAGAAAAAAGGAAGCAATAATCACAAAAATATGGAGTGTTTTTTTCCTTTTTCTTCTTACTGGTGGATCCAAACCTGCTTAGTTGAGAAGCTTTTTGAGAGGCCAGCTAAGTGCTGTTCACACTTGTGTAGTATATGCAAAGAGATATTTCCCTTTGGCCTCAAGGTGCACCAGGGGAGGTTCAGGTTGGAAAAAGGTCTTCACTAAAAGGGTAGTTAAGCATTAGAACAGGCTGCCCAGGGCAGTGATGGAGTCACTATCCCTGGAGAGGGGTTCAAGGAAGGTGTAAACATGGCACTTTGTGATGTGGTTTAGTGGCATGGTGGTGTTGGGTCAATGGCTGGACTTGACAATCTTAGAGGTCTTTTCCAGCCTAAATGATTCTATGACTCTATAAGGGAACACAGGCAAAACCAAGATGCAGCTGAAAGCTTTTGCATAAGATTTTAGTGAGGAGGGAAGAAGGGTTTTCTTTGAGAGTGTTTTGAGAGATTCTGAATGATAAACAGTAGGAAATAAGGGAAGGGACACCTTAGCTTTGAGTATTCCTAAGAATCGCTAGAGGAGGAAGGAGAATGGTGTCCTGACTGCCTCAGGAAACTGTGATAAAAGTATAGACATGTCACTGGGACTCTTTCTTTCTTCTACATTCCCTTCTTCTCCAGTCTCTCTCTATACAAGTCTATTTTAGCCCAAACTGTTGGATAAAAAATGAAGTGTTGGAGTATCCAGGTTAGCATATTAGGAGAGAAAACATTTAAAGTATTCTAGCATTAATGAGAGAAAAAAAAAGCTGAACTTGGTGGGAAAAAAATGAACAAACAAAAAATGACCTAGTCAAAGAAAAGAAAAGCCACAACATGTGAACAGAAATATGTTACCCTATAGAATAAGATTTTAGAAGAGAGAACCAGTGATTTCACAAGAGTAAAACCAAACATGTTCTGTTCTATCCCATCTGTTTATGTTGAAAGAACTAAGTAGCACTCAGATTCCTATCACTAAGAGCTTCTGAGCTTCGAAATGACTGTGGCTAACCATTATGCCGTGCAGTGAGTCACCCTTTCCATTAACATCTACACCCTTCAGATTGTTCAGATTTCTTCCTGAGAGAAGGGAAACCCATCAGAATTGTAATGATTGTTTTTACTTCAAAATAAGTGATGGTTTGAAATACAATCGGGAAGGACATCAAGTTCTTGGTGTACTCTATGTACATTAGCTTTAGGACTGTATGTGTGTCCATCCGTTCCTGTAGCCTTCAACAGTTTTAAGTGGTGTAGGGTACCTGTAAGTCTGGTTCAGGTCAGACCCAAGTTGAGTATCTGGAACTCAGAGCAGTTTGCCTTTTAGGTCTACAGTTATCTGACAGGCTATTTTGCACTTGCTATTTCACCCTGAGCTGTAGCATACCATTATAGGCTGCTAAGGCCAGGTTTCCACAAGAAGGAAACTAGACAAGGCAGAGGTCAGTTTCTCCCAAGAAAGAAGTTAGATAGCCTGAGAGAGAAAGTGGGAGTCAGCTAGCAGAAGTCTTTGTAGCTGCACATAAAGGCCTTGACACCCTGCACACTCTTAGCATGCTATACTCCCCACAGCTCCCAGTGCCAGCCTTACCATATTTACATGTCTTTGTGGTGTACTCTTTTATCAGATTTATAGTAGCTGTTTTTATCTACTGAGTGTTAATTGGTCAGTATCCTTTGTATATGGAAGTGTCACTTGCTAATTTGTCAGTATACTTTGTGTATGAAGGTGTTAACTAACTGGTCAGTGCTCTTTCTGTATGAAGGCAATTGGTCATTATTCTTTCTCTGTAAGAGTATAAATTCCAGCTGCTGAAGAAGCAGTTGAAAGAAGGAACCCCTGAAGTTTTAGTAGGCTGTTTAATGTTATCATAGAGAATTGTCTGATATTATAAAATATATAACCATCCATCTTTTTACCTTTTCTAGTGTTACATGCTCTAAATATTCTGGAAATACAAGTAAATGACAATTACATATAGTGCTAGAATTAAGCTCTTCTTAGTGAATGACTTGTTCTGCTTAGTGTAGTAACAGCCAGTGTTTGAAATGGAAGTTCAGCTACATCCATGCAGTTCAGCAATATGTGCATGGCATGCAGGAATAGCCTCTAATGGCATTTTAACACAGTTTCCAAGATGCTGAATTTAGTTTTCTTTATTTGCTTCTCAAAATATTCTGCTTCAAGTTTCAATAAAAATGCATATTGATGCATAACCAAATCACAGATTTTCATTGATAGTTTCAGAAGTAAATTACAGTTACCAAAATATTTACAGTACAGCACAAAAAAGAAGGGAGGTTTGGAAGCAATTCTACACAGTTGTATATAAACAAACCTTTGGCAATGACAGAGCAGAAGGAAAGATTAATTTTATGGTTTGTTATTCTGTAGCTGCTCTGCAGGAATGTTTTATGCTTTTCTGGAAGCACGTGATACCAGCTACTATGGGAGGTGGAAGTGAGAATAGTCAAGAGGTGTTTCATTATATGACCAAAACCTGTCTTTACTCATTTTTTCATATCTTTAATATAATGTTTAGCTATGACCCATTAGCCAAATGTACAATTTCTGCAAGAGCAGAACAGAAGGGCACTGTATTTTAATGAATGAAATGTAGAGGTTACATTGCACAATAAGGCAGATGGTTACCACTTAACACAGATTATTCTGCTGAATGAAAACTGAGAGGTTTTAAGCTTCTTTTTAATTTTTAGAATTAAAAGACTTCCTAAGAGTTTCCTGAACATGCAGACTTCTGGGGGGATAGAAGATCCCCTACAGTTTGTGACTAATCCATAGACTGATTAGTTACAGAATGAAAAGTAAACACAATCTAAGTTTGGAACTTCTTCTGCCATCTCAATTTCATGTTTGCAGAAGCTGCCTGAGAAAAGATAAACAGTCCTGAGATATAGAGAAGGAACAAAAATCCTTTCTACTAGGTCATGTAAGACTAAAATTTGAAGGTAGTAGCATGCTTTAACATCTGCTTTCCAATCCATAAGGCTGGGTTATAGGCTTACAGTACGAAATATATGTCAGGAAAGACCCAATTGTAATGTCACATCAAAGATTTTCTCTGAAAATAAGCTGAAGTGATTACAGGCTCCATCTTGGCCTGTGGAAACATAACTCTTAAATTCTCTTTCTAATGATTTCAAAGGATAGCACATTTTGTCCAGCCACTTTGGGTGTGATTTTGGCTGATTTTCACAGTTATGGCCCTTCTCCATTAGTGTCTCATTCTTTAAATGCTTAAATTAAACTTAAGGTCCAAGTGGAGATGGGATGGGTAGTCTGTTTGAAATCCTGAGGGGGCATTAATACAGGATTATGCTGGGCTGGGTTTATTTATTATTTTAATTATTATTTATTACTGAAGTTAAATATATATGAACAAATGGTATTAATTACATGGCAGTTGGGACAGATCCAGCGTAGAGCTTTATTCAAAGCAGCAATTCTAATGTAAAAATGTATCTTTAAGAGTCTAGTTTTCTTTTATTTGGTTAAGACAAAATGTAGGGACTTCATGGAGTCAGTTTTAACAGCTTATGGAACTATGTCTGTTTAGATGAACAGAACTTACACTATTAATGGTGTTAAAACAGGCAAAACAATAGGATTGAAATAAGGAAAAGTGCCTCAAACTGCAAATTTATAGAAGACATCTCTAAAGACTTTATGTATTTATTTATAGAAGTAATAATTTCACTAACTGAACTGTTGTATTGTGGAGCTTGGGGAATTCTAGTTGTGGGTTTGGTTATTTTTTTCCCCATCTATGAAGTAGGTTTCAGTTGGAACTTCAGCATAGAGTTCACCAATCCATAGTCATGACATAACCCAGGTGCTTCACCATGTCTGAGTTACTGTCTTTCCTAAATACTGTGTATTTATTTCATACACTTATAATAATACTGTGTATTATCTTACACACTTCCCTTATCTTTGCTGACAGTATCAGCCACCTGAGTCCCTCCTGAGAATAACATTGAGCCTTCACATCTGTGGCAAGTGCTATGCTTGAGATGGTCCACAGCATCTTCAACCTGTAGATGTAATGGATACTTGGTTAAATTCTATCTTCCCCTCACCTGGAACAGCTGGAGGAACTGTTCAGTTGTACATAGTTGAAGATGACAACCTGTGGCAGGATTTAGGTTTTCAGAACAGTTTTGAAGCATCTCTTAAATTTCTTAGCCTTCAGCTGCTGTCCTTGCAATAAGGAGATAAAAGATATACCCTTATGCTCCTTGGTTTAAATGAAGGATCTCTGGTAGTTAGGTAGAACTGCTTTACCCTCAGGGTTGCAATTCCTAATAGGAGTCTACCAGACCAAGGGTAGAGTCTATTATAACCTGAGTATAGTCACTGAGTCTGAGTGATATCTGATGTCTGTGCAAAAGTTGACACTGCCTAGACCTTGCCTGGCCAAAATGCCCTTTTTTTTTTTTTGGTGCTTCAGGCCAGTGAGATAGAATGAAAATTGCATCTCATCTTGAACAGCAGGGATGCTTGCCCTGGGACTGTGCCCATCTTATAGAGAGCTTTGTGCATTGTGGAAACACTGACAGTGCTAGAGTGTGGGAATATGCTTTGGGGACAGCTTAGAGCCAGACCTGCCACCTTCATCAGTGGCAGGAGGTGGAGGGCAAGCAACTGCACCGTGCTTTGGGGAGGTGCAGCACTGCTCAGGTTGCCTGTCCCTCACCTCCAGATTTCCTGCTGGAAGTAGTTGTGTGAGGCACAAATCAAATAGAACAAATCCTCATGAATTCATTTAGATTTTCCAACTTAAGGTTGACTTTTACTTGAAGGAGACTTTGATTAAACAGACTGAATCAAAACCAAATTACACTGGGGGGTAGGGGTGATATTTATTTTACTTTAATAGAGCTGAAGCTCCAATTTTATTCAGAGTCATAGCTAAAAAATACCTTGAACATTATTGAGTAGAAGTAACAGGAGGTACTAAAAACATCAGCAAATCTGCCCCTAGTGTTCTGCTGGATATAGGCAAAGACTGATTTAGCTTTTATACTTATTTCACTACTAATTCTGCTGTTGTTTTCATTTTATCCATCATTACTACAAGCCTTTGGCAAACAAGGCAAAACCAAAATAGTTCCCCACCCAGTGTATCCCATATTCTTGAGGCAAGAGAAAGGAAACAGCTTTGCTGTTTGCACAGTGATAGGAAAGGCTGTGAGGGGTAACACACTTCAATCTTCAACATTCTAATCAAAATGCCATCCTTGTCTTTGACACATCTGTAAACAGCCTTATTAGCATCTTTAGATGAAGTGCAGTTATGTTTGGCACGCTTAAGAGAGCCATCTCTGTAACCCTTTGGAGCCCATTACAAACATGGGTAATTTTCCATTCTTTCCCATAAAGCACATTATGGATGTGGTATCCTGTTCATCTCAACGTGCAGCTTGAGTCATTGCAAGCAGGCAACGTACATGAGATCTGAATTACAGCTGTGTTGTGTTATAATGAATAACGTCTGCTTACTAAGACACTGAGTCAAGGACCTCGCTCTCTGTGGAAGGAAAATATTTGTGTGTTGCACTGGAAAAGCTGACAGGCATACATCTGTGTGCTCTGCTTCACATGCTGAGCTCCAGAAATCATGCAAATTGTTGATTTGGCTAGGAGTAGTAAAAACTTGGTTGGAGAATCATACCACTTTCTGCATGACTAATTTTAGAGAAACAAATGCAAAGGCTTGAGTCCTCTTTCTTTTAGTCTCTTTAGTTTGCCTTTCACATATTTTGTATTAGTTGTGGCATTAGCTCCAGCCTGGAATGTCTTAAGCAGAGTTTAGCAATTAAATCAACACTTAGTTTTATTCAAGATAGTTGATTAACAATGCAGGATCTAAAAAAGGGTATCTTAACTACAGTCTGAAATCTTCATGGATGTGCACACAGCTTTAAATAAACACTTCAGCTTCCTGAACAAGCAACTTTTGCTACAGAGTTTGAGAGGTTTGTATAGTTTATGTGAGGGCTCTTTGAAGAGAAACTTGTCTGGCTTTCAATTTCACTGCAAGGTCAGCTCTGGTTATGAGCAAACCTTAAGCATGACACTAGACTTTCCTCTGTTCATGTGTTCCAGTTGCATAAGCTATTTGGAGTATGAGCAAGACTTCTTTCAGAGTTGTGTGATAATAGCACATCAAAAGCTCTAAGAAAGTCATCTGATAATTGAGGACTGTTTCAGCTCTTTTGTTTGCACCTTATATATGCTCATAGTCTAATTATTTAGTACTGGGTTTAAAATTGCAACCACAATTTAGAGACATTGGAAAACGCATGCAAAAAGGCTGAAAGCCTGTATGACCCTGTAGCAGATGGTGATGCAATTAATTTTCCAGTGCTCAGATGAAAACAAAAAAGGAGAGTTTTGTATGACATGGGAAGGAAATACTTATTCACTAGGAGCAGTTGTGCCATACCTAGCCTGCTGCTGCCAGGAAAAGGATGGAAGACTTTGGGGTGCTGAATCCTGCTGGCTGGCAGGACCAGAGGAGGCCAATCTTTCACCAAATCAGCAAAATAGAAGCAGTGTCAGAAATTCAAATTGATGCTCCTTCTCCTGGTGCTGTACTTTCCTCAAGCCTTGTTTGACTGACCATGCTGATGGCTCAGGGTCATATGCATCAGAATGTTAGTCTCACATTAAGCAGTGTTTAGCACCCAAAGAGCAAGGTAAACTCAGCCATGAAAGATCAAAACTCTTTTTAAAAAACGAAATAAAGGGAGAAAAAGGGGGGAGAAATGAAAGAGAGAGTAAAAGCTGCTTCCAGCTATCACCTAGGTCCCTTCTTGTTTGACATTACAATACCTGATGTAGCCAGGGTTTTGCTCATATGCATGTCTAGAACTGCCTGTATCTGGATAACTCAGAGCATGCTTTCTATCCAGACTTGATTTTGATCCAAGACCTAAGACAGCTGAACAGAAGGCAGCCTCAATGCAGTACTTGCTTCAGGAATGTATATAGCATGTTCTTCAGAAGGAACATAAGAACTTCACAATATTAATCATTGTGGTAATTTAAGCAAGGTTAAAAGAGTTACCTATCACCATATGGGTTGTGTGCAGGAGCACATGTGCATGGGCACCACTTTTGACTTCTGTTCTTACAGGTTTATTTTGAAATGCTGTAAGGAAAGCTCTGCTCTAAGTGTTAGGCAGATGTGGCTTCCATTTCTTTATGAGCCTGAAGGACTCATGTCTTTATTTCCTTAAGGAGAAATTTTCACCACTCTTTGCCTTGAGCCTTTTCAGTGCTTTCATCAGCACCACTATATACCAAAGTTTCTTGGTTTCTTCCTACTGCAGTCTCCAGCACTTTGCCACTCATGCAAGTGGGAAGACAATTTTGCTGAGAGGCTGTGCCCATTAGGATCAAGTTTATTTTTGTTAGTTTGTTGGGTTTTTTTTATTATTTGTAGTCCTCTCTGCATAGTAGATCTGAAAAAGTAATGCACTAATAGGACATTTACAGAATGAACATTGAGTCACTGCAATGACATCTTAACCTTTCATAGGTCATTATTTAAACTAAAAGCACCAAAATTGTTATGGTCCCACCTGTCAGGCATTCCAAATGGCAATAGCTCAAATCAGTCTTAATACAGAGATAGAGCTTTGTGAGAAACAGTGATGCAGGCCAAATATGTGGGCAAGCAATCACTGTTTGTAAATGTTGCTGCTATCCAAACTCAATTTCCACAGTTTGCTACAGGTCTCAAGCTCTTAGATGGGTTTTGTTTGCAGACAATTTTGGCCTCAGTGGTGTCAACAAACACTAATGAAATCCAGTGAACTCTTTTATGAGTGGCTGCAGTAGAATTTAGATAAAAACAAGATTCAAAGTGCCTAGGATCTGGTTTCCCATTCCAAGATATAATTTCACTGAGAATTTCTTCTTACTCAGCAGTAAGAGAAGTTACTGCCTAACCCCTTCGTAGCCTTTAATGTTACTTGATCTGAGTTACAGCATCAACTCACTTCCCTCAAGCAGTGCATGTTCTCTTTCTGCTGTTTTGATGATTTTGCCTGATTTCTGCTAGTTTTGTTTTGTGTTTTTTTTTTTTCCTGAACTCTACATTAGGTAAATCAAGTCATGAGAAAAAAACACTACTTCTCATGCATTAGATAAAAAAGATCTTTCAGGGGCACAAAAGAAAATTCTTGTATTTATTCCTGTATTTATTCTTGTATGTATTTTAAACTTTAAACCTCTTTAGGTTGTTTTGCTGTTTATTCCCCTTGAAATGAGACCTCTCTGTTGCAAATATATGCTTCAAAGCTGCCAGGTAGAAGACAAAAACTCATTCTCACCATCTGCAAACTTTTAATAAAATAATTTCTTACTTTTTTACATTTAAATATTTCATAGCCTTCTACTTGGAACAAAAGTTAATTTTTCTATTTAAGTATACTTCTCTGTTACATCTGAAATTACAAACCCTTTTGTATAACAGACCTAACTACCTTTTAATTTAGGCCAATTAAATGTGCTTGGTTTCCTTCCCTCCCCTCTGTACCTGCCTTCATTTCTTCTTTTTCTCTTCACTTTACAAAGTATAATGTTTACAGAGAAATTCTCAGTAATTTTTTTTCAACAGTTTAGATTTTTAATATCTAAAGTTGTGTGTTTGGACACCATGATCAAACTTCTATTTTCACTTCCCAAACATGCCATCCAAGTCATTCTTTCTACCACTTCAACAGGATGTATGCATTGGTTCATTTTTTATCCTATCTTTTCTTAATAAGCAGTTGAGAAAGGAATAAAAGGACTTTGATTCACATCCTTTCAATACTTCAGTCTTACTTAGGTGGCTGAATTTTCTTCAACCAGTAGAGCTCTGTCCTGAATTCTCTTTTATCCATTGAAACTTAATGTAAAATTTTCTCTGAGAATTTGTTGTGTTGGTTTGGGTTTTTTAATATGCACTAACAACTGTACAGAGACACTTTGAAATGAGGCTTATGTTGGCTCTAGGTAGGCCCCCTGAAATTCCTCTGAAGCAAAAAGGAAGAGGAGCAAAGCAAGCAACAATCACTGAAATGTTTAAGTGAAAATAGGCACCTAGGAACAACAGCAACAAAAAGAAAATAGTCTGAGGTTCCATCACTTTGAAGCCATTATTTGCTCTGAGAGTATTAGAAAACCCCACACATTTCTCTTAAGACTTCATATTGCTCTGTTTTCAATAACCACCACCACTCTCCAGTTTACATCAGAAGTAAACATGAGGGGAAACAAGGCTGAAGCTATGCCTGCTGCTTTGATATGCTGCCTCGTGGAAACACAGTTCTGTCAAATCTGATGTTCTGAGGCAGTTTTGTGCTTCCACAAGGGAGAATGGACAGATGCAAACGTTGATATCAGCCTTCACAATGCCTTCCTGCTCAGCCCCACTTTCATTTGGTGTAAGCCTTTTGCTGCAGAGGACAAGAGGTCAAACCCTAGTTTTCCCCTTCATATAGACTCTTGTGTTGTCCTCTGGAAGTTGTGGTTCTCCTCTGCTTCACCTGAGCTGAATTCTCAAATTTATATGGGAAGGAACTGAAGTATAAAACAGGCACCAATCCCGTGGCTGAAATCCACCTCTGCATCTGATTTCTCAGTCACTGCATCTTTCATTGCTTTGTTGTTTTTTGGGTTTTTTTGCTATTAAAAATGACCATTGCAGAGGTATAGGAAATCTCTTGCATCAGCCAAGTGTAACCATCAGCTCTGTGCTCTGCTTGTTCAGCCTTTAACAGTTATCATGACTGGAGGATGACAGACACATTTAGCCAAGTAACCTGAATGTAAAAACCACACTGTTACAGCACAGGGTTGTAATCTGGCAAACTGAGTCCCTCTAACTTATAGGCCAAATAGTAGTGAGACAGAATCAACAGCACTTGCAGAAGAGCAGTCACCCAAGTCTCTGTCAGATGGAGACCACTACCAGGGTAGGCATGCAGGAGTTCAGCAGCCCTTGGTTATATCATCATAGGGAGCATGAACCTCATTCAAAGTGACACACTTAGAATGCTCTGGATATGGACCAGAGCAAGAAGACATACAAATATTGTTTGCTTCATCTCCAAGAGGTGAACTTCAGCTGTTGGATGATAGCCCTTCCTGCTTCAAAGTGGTCTGCACCACATAATACTTGAGAGATCATGAAGTTTGGGTATCACTGAACAGTAAAAGTGTCACAGCTTTCAGGCAGATGTTTGGATTGACTCAGGTATTTACTTATTCAAGGAATGTGCAAGAAGAAGTCACTCTCAGTACCAGATTCTGGTTATCTCCTAGTACTTTGTCACTGTAAGAGTACAGCTGTAATGGAAATGTATCATTAGTTTTAGTGCTCACTGATCTCCTAATTTGAATTATCATTCCCATAATGAGAAACCAGAAACACACTGTGGTAGATATTCCACTAGAGTAGAAATGAAGTACTCAAGGAAAGTTCTTTGAAAGAATCCTGCCTTCTGAAATCATAAATCAGGATCAAATGCAAAATGCTCAGGAATGTAAAACTGATCAAATCTTCAAAGGCAGACACTTCTGTTTTCTCTCATTAGGACACTCTGTCTGCAATAGAAGTAAGCATGCCTGAAGAGTGGCTTTTAATGGGTTTTGGGGTTTTTTTTTTTGGTTGTGGGTTTTTTTTCAAGTACAAATGAAGTCCCAAGTTTCTTGCTGCATTATTTTGTCATTTAGGAGACTACTTTCCAAATCTATGAAAATCACAATGAATTCTTGTTATAAAATATCTTTTTTTCTTTTAATACTGCCTGTAATTATCATGTACAATGACACAGATGTCTTTCTTAAGTACTTAAATACAGTATAGAACTTAAGTATGAGCCAGATCTCTGCAAATGCCATCATATAACCTACACTTCTATAACTAACTTTCCAAGTAGCATGTTCTGATTTACTGCTTTGCTGGAAACACAGGAAGGAACAATAGGGCTAGGATTTCTTTCAGGGCTGCCTTTTACCAGAGGTGGGGAAGCCTAGGTATCAAAAGAGTCCTTGTACCTTTTATCATCATCTCCAGTATTTATTTTTTTTTTAGGTCTGAATCTGAATTGAATTCTTTGTGTTTATGTATTTATCTTAGTTTATATGCTTAACATGTCAATGGGCATAGGATAAGGCCAAAGTCTTGCTTCACAAAGTGTGACTTTCAGAAAATCATCTTCTCTCTGGCATTTTCCATCCCAAGAGCTCATCAGTCAGTGAGGAAAGAGAAGGGAAAATTTCTAGGGGCTGAACAGCAAAGTTTTAACATCCAAAACTGAAAAGACTCCCAGATGAAAAGAGCAAACCAGACAACCCAGCAGACACAAACTCTGGCCCATAACCTGCAGATAAATCTCTTTGCATGGACAATTACCTACACAGTCCAATGATGTCAGTGGAAATCCATGCAGAGGTAAGGATTTGTAGGCAGAAGCTTGGCTCTGCTCAGGTTAGGGAAGCTGTTCAGGTATTCTGTTTCTTCATAAAATGAGACAGACATTAGATGCTTGCTGCCATTACATACTTTTACCATAGACCATGATTCAGTTGAACCACTCAGAATTGCTGGCTGTCAGACATGGGGAGACACAGGCTAAGAAATGGTGAAATTGGACTTTGAGCACAGAGTCTCATGGACACTTGACTGTTACATAACTAACTCAAACCAACAATGCTGTAGTTTTTCTACTTTCATGAGAAAATTCTCTTCACAACTAAATTCTTTATGCCAGTTTAGAAGTGTTATAGGTATCTTGTAGGCATATTTTGTTATAATGCACTCATCACTTATGAAACACAGAAGAAATGTGTTTTATTAATTCATTTCACAATGGTGGTGTTCCAATTTTAGATACATATTTTGTAAATATTTTTAGTTCTAGTTCTTCTTTTTGTCTCTACTTGCTTTCTCCTGTCCTCATTTTCATACTCCAAGCCAAAACATAGCAGATGTCCCATTCATTTCTAATATAAAAGACTGAATTTTTTCCTCTAAAGACTTTTTTAGACTAAAAGAGAATCTCCCTGAAGAATTCAGTCTTCCTTGTCTCTTTTCCTTTGCTCTGTCTTTGCTTCTGTTTACTTCTTTAGACCCCTGTGCTCCTTAAAATAATCTCTTTCCCCATGTGTTTAGAATGATCTTCTGGAAGTGTTTTCTCTTAGGCACCTAAGCTAGTTTAGACCTAAAAAACAGGGAACATGCAAACATCCCCTTAGAATGTGTAATGTATCTGACAGGGTCAGGCCCTAGATAATAACTTCAGAAGCTACTTCTCTTGGTAAACATCATAGTAAAAAAGACCAACAGAAGTCTAGATGAGAAAACTGACATACTTAAACAAGTCTTTCTACTCTTCACCTTTTTTCCTGAAGTAAATTACTAATGATTTTTTTTTTGTTTGTGAAGTTGTTCTGAAGGCACATAAGCTTTCTTTCAAACACTTAATAAATCCATATATTTAGATACTTGGTCTTTGCAAACTTGGAAAATATAAAATTCATACTGAGGCCAAATTGAAGAGCAAGATTTCTGGCTTGAATTTCAAGTAGGCAGAAAGAAAAAAATAAGCCATGTTTTTAACAGCAGTAACCCAAAAGTTTTTCTGAAGTCTCCCTCTTTAAATACATTGCTGTTTCTTATATATTTATGATTTTGTTTTATTTTGTCTTGCCTTTGCACTAGTAGAATTTCCCACTCATCATCTCTTGGTTCCAGGAATAGCTAACAGCCATTTTGATTATAAATACAGTTGGGTAACTTTCAGTCTGTATTAATATCTATATGTGAAACAACTGATTGCCCTAAATTCAGTTCATTGTATTTGTAGATACAGAGTTCCACAGACAACACCTTAAGTAGTTTCATTTTTTAATATTGAGTTATTAATATTAAAATAACAAAGCACCTGAGTGAGTTGTTGTCTGCACTGCATAACTATCATGGAAGGAGCATCACTAGACAGAATAAGGATAGAAGCTCAGTAACATTTGGAGCACCACAGCCTTGCAGTTCTACATGAACAATGCTATAAGGGGCTTTTAGCCTCTCCAATGGGTATTTCACTGTTTTATTCACTTAGAAAAGTACAGACTCCTCTGATTTTGGCTATTACTTTACCCTGGTATAGCTGAATTGTTTTATAGGACACAAACTTTCCCACGCTTCAGCTCATGTCTCTGGCAAGTCAACCAACCTCTGTTCCTATGGAGCCAGCACATGTGGAAGTCAGCCATGCAGCTGACATAGGTTGATTTAAATGGCTGAGATCAGAGAGAACAAAATAATGAGTCCTCCAAAACAGGAGGCTCTGAGAAGAAACTGTTGCTGCTGCACAACTGACATTTCCATTTGCTCCTTCTGGTCTGTGCTAATAGCATTTTGGCCTTCACAAAGCATAATTCCAAAAAAACCTTGGACTAAGTGGAGAGGAAAAACATTCTGTCTAGTGTATCCAAATTTGTGACTTCAGGTGTTCCTTTGCCATTCAGAAATCCATAGGGTTTAAATTCTTTGTCACAAATCCTCTTTCTCTGAAGTACTTACCAAACTGGAACACTGGGGGAATCCTGAAGACCCTTAGACCATGCTATCTGCTGTGCATTTATGAACTGCCATACTGATAGTTACTGCAGTCCCTGATCCTGGCCCACTTTTTAGTCTCTTGTTGTCAGGATGCACAAGAAACAATGCTAATGTGACAGGACACCTTTTAGTGGTTACATTATGTGCTTCTATTTTACTGTTAATGGTGTCATACATAGCCAACAATGTCAGCATGAGCTCAGAGGGGTAACTTTCTTGATAATCTGTGTTTTAGTCAAGCACAGTTGCCTCTTCAGTGCTATCTGCACACAAAAAGCAGAGTGTTCATGTAGGCTACTGTATTTCTTCTTGCAGATTTTGTCATTGTGACATCTAGAAAAGTATTTAGTGAAACTATATTATGATGCCAATATTTTAATCCCTTTCTTTCAATACATTATTTTTTTTCTTTGCCTGGAACTGTTCACATCCTAACAAAGATTCAGTTTAGAGTATTAAGTTTAGGCTAATAGATTATGTTAAATTTAGCCTAACTAGGTTAGGTGAAAATCCAGAAGGTAGAGCTTCAGACCATGCAGAGCAATTTGGTGAAATGTTGTCCTGACCCAGCTGGGATTTCTCAGGTGTTTAATATTATGTGTAAAAGTGTTGCTGAGCTAGGACTTTATTTAACCATAATACCTTGCTTGCTTTTACAGGCTTAGGAGGAAATATGGGAAAGCTGAACAAGACAACCTCAAACAAGACCTGTGCAACTTCCCTGAAGACAAAGAGAAGCAAAACAAGAAGCAGCACTTGAGAAGTGGAATTGAAAGTGAACGTGAGCAAAAATCTTCTTTTAAAAAATAACATAGAAAACTTCTGAATGTGTTTAAGATGGAGACATTTTTCATGTTTCTTATTAACATTAAATCTCCATAGCCCATATTGAATTAAGAGGCAGTTTAAATTCTTTTCAATGGTTTTAACATACAACCTTCAAAAATCTCCCCATCTCTGTTTACCCACTTTGCAACCAAGGCTTAAGCCTGTAAGGCTAAACTTCTTTGCAGATGCAGAGTGTCTTAAAAAAAATTAGGAGCTAAGGCTGCCACAGTATCCTGTGGTGATGAGCCCTTACTTGTCATATAATACATAGTAATTTTGAATATTTTTTTTGCTTCTGCAAATAAACTCCCTGTGTTTAAGACACATGAAACTGAAGGTGGTGTTATGATGACTTTCCTTTGTGGGACTTTGGTATATTTTCTTTCCCATATCATTTTTGTAGTATCATAATCTTTTCTTTCCAATTTTGGGAGGTAAAGCTCAAGTTTTCTGTAATCCATCAGACTCCCATAGTATCATTTCCTAATCTCAGCCATAAATAACCTTACATCTTAATTTTCAGTTTTGAGAACAGTAAGCATAGTTTTCTGTTGCATTTAATGTAGACAGTGTGGGGGGGGAAAGGCAGGAGCATGGGCTCATTTAAACTACTTGAACTTTTAACAACCTTAGAAGACCAAGCAATTCTAAAGCTTCACATCTCTCAGTGTCTAAGTTATAATTAAACAAAACCATATATCAATAGATGCCTCAGCCTAGTTATTCATTCAGCAATTTGAAATCCTTTTCTTCCTTTATATCCCAATTTCTAATTTTCCAAATGTAGAAAAATATAACTCAATCATTGTGGGGCTGGCAGACTTGTTTGTGATTCTCTGCCTCCATAAAATTGGCCATATTTTTGGTATAAGTATCATTTTGGTATTTAAACCACTCAGAAAACAGTTAAACAGCATATGCAGCAGAGCATGAAATGGAGAACTGAGGAGGAACAGATAAGGCTTGAATCTGAAATGTCCATATCCCTTTATAAGGACAAAGGATAAAGGATAGCTGAGGCACTGCACAGGCAGAAGGGATGATATCCCAGCTTTCTCATTCAGTATGGATGAGGTTTGCTGAAGCTCTAGCTCACGACTGGCCTGAAGTTTAAATGTGGAGCAATAAATGAGAAGCTAAGAAGTATTTTGAAAGAACAGAGGGGAAGAATTGGTTATATGAGGCTGAAATACACAGCAGGCAATAATTAAATGTCTTGTTAGGTTTACTTTTCAGAAAATCATTGTTTTTGTTTTGGTATCTTCTGATGAGTGTGTCAGATGATTCTTTTTCAGACCAATTATTTCCAAGAACCATAACCAAAACAACTAATTTTTGCAAAAGAAAATATTCTGGGTTTTCTACTGGTTGTTGTACCCCTATTACCAAACTCTTCACTCTGTTTGTTTTTTGGTTTTTTTTTTAAAGATTTGGAACTTTTATGTAAGATAAATGTTTCCAACAGTCAGGTGACCTGCCTGGTTATGCAATCTTACATTATAATTTTTAAAGATTAAAAACCAAAATGAAAACAAAAACAAACAAACAAACAAAACAATAAAAAACCCCCCACAAAAACCCAAGAAGAAACAAACAGAAAACCAAATCACGAGGAACAACTGAAGTGAATCTGAAAAGACCAAGTTCAGGTACAGTTTACATTAAATACTCTGGGGCTTCTCGGGCCGTTTCAGACCTAGGCCTCACTGTCACTTTGGGTATGTTCTAAGTTTATCTCAAAAGTCAGTGTAATTCTCATTCCTGGCATGAAGATTAGTCTTCTGCACACCAAATAGTGACCATACAGGTGACAAGCTGAACTTTTTTGAGGGAAAAAAAAGGAAGGGAAATGTTTGGTTTCTCTCCGGGCCTAGAGAAATTTTATAGCGTTATATCCCAGTTGCCCAAGGAAGCTTCGGCCAGAGCGCAACAATCTGACCAACATTCCTCAACCTGACAGGCAAGTGCTTGGAGGAAGCTTTTGGAGTGGGTTATAAAATAAGGGGAAGAATGAAAAAGGTAAATAAGGGATGATTCTGTGCTGCCCTGTGCTAATAGGCATTGAATGAAACTATCAAGTGACAGAATCAAACTACACAAAAGGATTATTTCTACAGACAACGCAACACAGTTCAAAACACCAAGGCCGTAGGCTATTAATGCTGTTTGTATAGGTTCAGAATGCCCTTGGAGGACTCGGGAAGGGGGGGTGGGGGAAATTAAAAAAAAAATCACATTTGGAAGCTATTAAACACAAAACATTGCTTGGAGTTCCTAGGAAATCCCTTAGCTGTAAATTGCTAGAAGCAATTTTACTGCAGGAGAATAGTATCAGTTTGTAATTGCCCTGCTCTAACTCTTCCTGAGGGATCTGCTGATGGTCACTGCTCAAGAAAGTGTATGGGGTAAAAGGACTTTTAGTCTGATCCAGTAGAAGGCAAATAATGTTCTCCTTCTCAGTAAGGGATGTGTACTGTATTTTGCAGAAAAATCCCTGATACAGGGTGTTTCATTGTGAAAAGGGCAGTGTTAAATATGTCTCTGACCATGTAATACTTTCAGTGAAGGAAAGAACATCATGGGCCAGCAGTCAGACTAATTCAGTGCTAAATCACAGCTGCCTGATAAGTCTGTAGAAACATCTCTTAACATAACACATGAGCTGGACATATCACATATTTACAGAGATATTTTACCTCAGAGAGTGACAGGTTTTTTTATCTGTGACCGAGATTCTCTGTTACATTTGTTTCTTAAGGCAACAGTGAGAATGTTAGTCTGTGTGTTTAGTCTTAAATAGAAATATCTATTAAACAGGTGTTTTCTCTTGTAAATCTCCAAGTATCAAGTATTTACAGCTCATTTAAATTTAAAAGTGTTAATAACACTTGTAAACAAATAATAGGTATGTGTTAGATCTAAAAACATTTAAGATTTTGGATGTCTATCTGAAGCACAGTGAAGCAGCGAGTTCTTAAAACTGAAATGAGTGTCACGAGAGCAGATTATTTCAGGGAATACTGGAAAAGAAATGGGGAGGAGATAAAGGAAATTAATAATATACTAGAGAGGTTAAGTATATAATGTAGTAACCATATATCTATGGTTGCAGAAATCAAACACAGACTGAATTCATAGGTTTTGTAGGGCTTTGTGTACATGACGGTTAACAGTGACAAGAACAAGACCAGAACATTTACTGTTATCATTGTGCTTAGATACAAATAACACAGTGTTGTTTTTCACAATTATAGGAATTTGCAGAAATTAGAATATGTAGAAAGAGAGAAAAGAGGAGACACATTTTTAATAATGTCTTTGTGTCATCAGCTTAGGACACGAAGAAGTAGTTCGCCTGCATAGAGGTCAACAGCAGAAGAAATTCGCTATGGAGACATGGAGAGTGAGACAGAGACCACATAACTATGCACAGTATGTTGTTTTAATTCATTCCAAAGACTGTAATTCAGAAAAGGTTTTCAGCTTGTTCTTTCAATTTACTGCATTAGACCCATTTCATGCTCTTCTTCATTCTGTACAAGACCAAAGGACCAGCAATGATTTGCTTTATTTGCTTTCTTTGTTTCTAACTAAATCCTCGGTTAAATAATGTGCAGTTGAGAATATGGAAGTGTTAAGCCCTTGCAATTTTCACAGTAGAGTAATCCTGCTTCAAAAAGTAATTAAGCTTGTAGTTAACCACTCATAGATCTCATACTCTTCTGTTTTCTGAGTTAGTTAAGAGTTCTGTTCTGTTTCCTTACCGATTAACTGATGGGTACGTGTTGCTTTAAAACTCTTATCTAATCTGCCTGAGGAGAAGACACTGAATTGACTATTTTTGTTGTTTGTGTCATGTCTGTGTTTTAAAATTAGGTCTGTTTCTTTTGAAAGACTGACATAAGCCTTTTGACTAGTTACAGCTGTGGTCACAACTTGGCTTTTTTTTTTTTTAAGGAATGGGTTTTGCATAGTCTGACGTTTCCTCCTGGTTACATATTCTCTTCTCCCACTGTCAAGCTGTCATTTCACCATTACCTCTGCTTTAGAGCTGTTTAAATTTACTCCCAACCTACCCACATGTGTTGTAATGTTGCACAGAGTCAAGCTTCAGCAGTGAGACAAGGCATTTCCTTTCATTTTCTGTTATACTGATCCTCAGATGAATCCTTTGCAGTATCACCCATTACATTAGTTCATGTTTTTTACCTCTCTGTGGAGATCTGGATACAGAAGTACCCATGTAATAATGTCTAAGCAAGTTTATTTACTTTTAATCTGTGATTCCTGGACTATGAAGTGTGAATGTGAAGACACACAGTGAGTATCTGCATGTGTCTTGTAAACAACTCTTACTTCCTCAGTCATCATAACTACATACTGAGGTGGTCCCTGATGTAAAACATATATTTGCTAAAATCTTATTCCTTGACCATCCTTGTGAGGAATTATTCTCTAACAAAGAAAGCAACACCAATTCAAGGAGCAGCATTATCTAGCAAAACCAAGAGGTTTCTACTGGCTTCTACAACACAGAGCTTTACAAATGGTTCAATATAAAATCTAAAGCTACCCACGCTGTCAGGAAATATATTTTCCCTTAGGTAGCATCTCACATCCCCTGAGAAAACATGTGGTCCAAGGATTACAATCCTTTAAGACCACATCATGTTGCCTTAACTTCACCAGGAGAAGCCTTAACTGTTTATATTTATAGGATACATGGGTTTGTAACATAGTCCTCTTGCTTTGAATCCTTGAGTCTTGATTTCTAAATCAACATCTTTTAGAAATCTTCTCAGTTAGTAAATGTGTTTCTTGCCAAACTAAGCAGCAGCAGCTGCTTCCTTTGTGGTATTCAATGTTGAAAACCCACTCCTTGATGTGTACAGAGGCTACATCCGCACCATACATGATCATCATCCCTAGCTGTTCACAGCTGCAGAATGGCCCCATCTGAGAAGACTGGCCTTACATAGACATCTTCTGATACAGAATCTGTTCCACAGGGCACAGAGGTTAATTAAAAAAAAAGAGAGAAAAAGAGAAAGCAGTTTTGTGTTAAGATCTGCAAAAAAGAAGGAGCCCATTCATTGTCTCTGGTGAAGATTGTTGTTCTTGCCAGCAGCATATGGTGCTGTAATTGAATGTCATAAAGCTTGCATGTGAAAACTGCTACCAGACTTTTAGTTTATAGTGTTGTGGGGAAAAAAAGTAGCAAGTAGGAACTAGAAGGGGTAATGCCTAATAATTTCTTCACTCCTTTCGAGCCAAATCACGTACAGAATGAGCTTTAGCATATCCTACTATTAGTAGCTCTTTTCTTGTCCAGTCTTTGAGGAAAGATCAGATCTTTGCCTGTTGTACCTTGGAGAACCATTACATTCAGTTCATATTTCAAGTGCTACAAAGGCAATAGAAAGTGAGCATACTGGACACAAGCAGTTTTTAAAGGTCCCATTTTAGTAAAACCAGGGACATTTGGAACAGAAGGGGTTGCACTATTTCTTCAACAGCAATGTGGCATAGACAGGAAGCAGGCAGTCTTCAGGGAAAGAAAACACAAAGTCTGACTGAGTTAGAGCATGTTTACCTAAAAAATTACCAATCTTAGAGTGTGGTAATACTGTTCACATATTTCTGTGGCCTGCTCGTGTCAGTCAAACTTTCATGCTTTCACTTGAATGTTGTGTTTCCACTTCACATAGAGATGTATGCCAGGTAGAGCTTTCCTTAAGTATTAGTCATCTCACACCAGCATGTGGTAATGGTTGGGACTGCTCAGAAATCAAGGGGCACACAGAAATTGAGAGAATTCTACAAAAATGTCAAAATCATTTAACAGAGATTTCCATATCACTTATTTGCAATGAAAATCATTGAAAGCAAAAGTTAGCCACTTTTCCAGGAAGGCACATTTCTTTTGAGGAGCAAATTATGTACCATGTTAGAAACAGACTTGCTTCTCCCATATAATAGTTCCTGCAGTAACTAAATCAGTGGATTCTAATGCAGGCCATGAGAACACAACCAGCAGCCATCCTGAGTGAAGATGTTAGTTGGAACAGTACAGTTGCTCAGGAGCTCTAGTAAAACAATTAAGCTAAATGTAACTAAACAGTTTAGTTTGATTTTTAGACTCCAAATCTAAGGAATCCACAAATCCCTGCCAGGCCTTCTGACACTTTTTTCATCTTGTTAGTATGCTGCAAAGAAGAAGTGCAGAAACTTTTTATAGGACCTGGCAAGTAGTTTAGCAAGGGATTCTTTTTGACTGGTCTTTGCATGTAACCATGCTAGAAGTGTAAAGTTCTAATAAAAGCAGACAAGTGAAGGAGAACATTGCATTTGTATCAAATATTAGATAAACATTACAAAAAATGTTACCCAGATTACTGAAAAACTGAAAAAGTTGATTCATTGTTCCCTCCCTGGCATATAGGGAGGAAATATTTGTTAGGTTTACTAAATAAATTCTGGAGTCAAAGCAGCTCTCTGGTTTAGCCTGCTTACAGACATTGCCTACTACTCTGGATGCCACCAAATGCTGTGTCAACACCTCACAAGCCTGAATGGAAAATTATTCCTCCCTTTGAAAATAAATTGTTAGTTTTCCAAAGGAGCTCCTCTTCAGTTGGCATTTTAATAAAAAGCCTACTCTCTTGAGTATACTCACATAATCTTGGAGACTAGAAGTGGAAAGGGCTTCTTAGGTCATTTAGTTTACCTGTCTGCCAGAACATGATTGTGCAGTACAGTGGCAGCTTTTAATTCTTTTGGCTATCAACATTTTGTGCCATGTTCAGAGCAAAGCAGGATTTATCTATTGAGACAAAAATTCTGTGGAGGAAGACCTCTCACTTGCAGAATCTATATGTCCTGTTAGCCTTAGCCAGTATAAAGACTAGGAGACTTTTGCTATCATAAAAACAGAGCTATCTGGTTTTATGATATTATTATGCTATCATAAAAACAGTAGTTTGCTGTGCTACTTAATTCTTTTGGGCACAAGGTTCCTGAATAATCAAAGATTAATGTATTTTCCTAGTTGGATGTAAATAGCAGGTCCAAAGTTTGTGCTGCTGTGCTCACAAAGTTGTAGAGGAAAGGCAAATGCTTTGGTATATTAATACCTGCATAGATATCCAGGGTCTGCTCTTTCATCTTTCCTGCATCTTTTAAGGCATTTGCAAACAAATTGCAGCTGATCTGTTCCAAAATGGAGAAACCACAGCCAGTTCTCTAAAGAACTTTGCAGTGTCTTTGGAGATACTGAGCAACTTTTTCTTGTTTCAAGACTCAGTTATGATAGAAGACCTCAGTATTTTCTCTCCTCCTGCTTTTGCTGTTTATCCATCAAATCAGTTGCCCAACATGGGAACACATAATGTACTATTAACACCTTCTATCTCATATTTCAGTTCTCTTCAACCATTGTAAAAAAGATCATCTAGTCCCAACCCCCTTGCTAAAGCAGGGTCACCCACAGCAGGTTGCCCAGCATCACCTCCAGGTGGGGTTGGAATCTCTCCACAGAAGGAGACACCAGAACCTCTCTGGGCAGCCTGGGCCAGGGCTCTGCCACCCTCACAGCAAACAAGTTTTTCCTCCTGTTTAGGTGGAACTTCCAGTCTGTGCTCATTGCCCCTTGGCCTGTCCCTGGGTACCACTGAGCAGAGTCTGGCCCCAGCCTTTAGCTCTTGCTCAGCACTGAGCAGATCCCCTCTGGGGCTGCTCTTCTGCAGGCTAAGCAGCCCCAGGGCTCTCAGCCTTTCCTCCTGCCAGAGATGCTCCATCCCCCTCAGCATCTTCCTAGCCTTTCCTGGACTGTCTTCAGTAGTTCCTTGTCTCTCTTGAACTGGGAAGCCCAGAACTGGACACTGATCCAGTACTCTAGGACATCAAACTACAACTTCTAGTCCATCTATTTCAGGCTCTGGGGAGAGGGGCAGGAGCTTTTCTAGATGTGAGTGCCTTAAAAAGAATGCCCTATAGGTGAAAACAAAAGCCAACCACAAAAATACCAAAGCAATTCATTAGGAACTGATTTATTTTGTTCAGCAGCTGAAACTTGTTTGCCTCACCTTATTTATAACAGACATGTAGTAGTTATTCCCATAACCAAAGTTACAGACATTTTAAGGGTTTCCTAGAAGAAGTCAACAACTGTTCATTTTTTTCCCAGGCTTTTCCAGATCATGTTGCTATCTAATCTCATGTCCACAGACCCACTCTAAACACAGACTGATGGAAAGTAAACACTGAAGCTTCAGTATCAGATAAACAGAACACTAAGGATTCAAAGTTTCTTTTTCTACACAAGCCTTCTCAACCTAGTTTGCAACAAACTTTCCATATGTATCACTTTTCATGGGACTTTATAAACTTCTCATTGTTTTCTGTGGTGAAGTCTAGAGTTTTGCTGACTTTACAGGGGGTTTGGTGATACCTTCAGTAGATGTGAAGAAAGCAAAGGAGATGCTGTGTACAGTAACAAAATCTGTATTACTTCATACAGAGGTCAAGAAGAAAATACTTTTCACTTCTTCCAGGAAAAAAAAAAAAAAGGATAAAATAATATTTAAGAGAAATGTCTTAACTTTTGTGAGAGCTTCTGTATGATTTTTGTGAAGCTTTCCTGATTCTCTGACATTAAGGCTTCCACAAAAGAGAGAGAAGTGTTAGTAAGGAGTTTTGTAAACATGCAGAAAGAGTTGTCCAAATATTCCTTTTTTACTTAATTTCACAGAAGCTAGTTAAAAAGGCTGGGAAGTGTTTTTTAGTGAAGCTAAGAGTCCTAAAAGGCACTTAATAATTAACACTATAGAGAAAGACAGTGAAATGTTGTGTAAGAAAAAAGATGCTTGGCCAGTTGAAGATTGTGGTATTAGGGAAGACCAAAGTGATGAAGTATGAAACCAAAAACTGAGGAGTTATGGCTAACTTTGTGTCCAGACACTACTGTGGGTGTTTTCAGGAAAAAAGAATTAAGTATAGTTAATAAAATGATTTTTCACATGTGTCAGCATAGACAGAACCTAATTTTGCAGGTGTAATGTAGATAACTGGTTACTTGGGCTTTTTAACTGGCTCAGAAAAACTCAGTCAACCATAGTCTGAAATTTTCTAATTAGAAAATTCCAGGGATATTTGTATTAAAAAGGAAATGATGCATTAGTAATGTTTTCTTAAGAAATACCAGTTACATTTTTGCTTGGGTTATCTGAATAGAAATTATAAACCAGAAATAAAACAATGTAGGACAGTGAAGAGAGCAGAGGTGCAAACCTCAGCCCAGAATGGAAAAGGCATATGTGGCTGAGAGAAAGGAACTGCAATCCAAACATTCCAGAGAAATGTGCAACAGCTTTTGCAAACACTCCCCTAACAGAATTAGTGCTCAGTTTGGTGTGTTCTGATCATCAGAGGGATTTTCAAGCTGAAAACTGAAAGACATTCCAGCCTGATGCAAATTCCTGTCTTGCTTTCACCCCAGTTTTAGTTAGACATTTGGTAACCAATCAATCAACATCTTCACTTAAGGTTTTCAGCTAAACTGATGTGCACCTATTGCCCAACATGGAAGTTTCTCTGTGTTACTGCATATGCATATGTCTGCAGCAGTAAAACTACCAATTTATCCAGGTGAGTTAGAATAATCCCTGAGCTTACTCACATTATTTCTGTTCTTGACAAACTTACGAAGTAGTGTTGCAAAAAATCCACATGCCCTAGCAAAGAAATCTCCAAGCAGTTTTCAGTTAAGACACTGGCCATAAATTTTCCAAAACTGTCCAAGCAGCTTTTAAATGAACATGTGTCCCTTGGGAAGATCATATGGAGAAAAATAGATTCATTCTAATGTCATTTGATTCCTAAACATGCCAGAAATTTGTTCATATGAGTGGTCAGTGGAAGGTAAGCAGACAGATTATAGAACCATTTAGGTTGGAAAAGACCTCTAAGGTCATCAAGCCCAACAGCACAATGCCCTCTAGCTCAGTAACTCTCTGCTTCTGCTGCAGCAATGTCTGAAGTAACTGGCTGGTCATTTTGTGGGTGGTTCTTCTGCTTTTCAAAATCTCAGCTGAGTAGTTCTGACTCTCTCCAGGCCTTTTACTTCCCAAAGTACACAGAGATTGGGGAATGGATAACTAACAACTGTCAAAATAACTTGCAGGTCCAAATATGCTTTCTGCAAAAGTCCTCTCATGAAACAGACCCAAGCTTTGAAAAGCAAGGCTGGGTTATAATAAGAATGTATTATATAAAAACATACTGGCTTAAAAGATATTATGTACTAAAAAGATTTTTAGAAAGCAGAAGGGACCAGTATACGTTAAAGAATCCTCATTTTTTGTGTAAGTTGGTTTGTGTCCTTAGGATAAACAGGGTGGGAGTTAATGTTTCCAGATAAGAAGTTTCAGATTCAGGCAAGTGGGTCAAAGACAATTAGGAAAAAATATTTGGTCTAAGGGAATATGCTAAAAGCATAAAATTGTATAAATAGGCTCTCAAAATTACAGATAAATACAGCTGACATTGTCCTGTTCATTAAGAAAAAGTGTTATTTGTCTGATACTGAAGTATATAATTTTATCATTAAAAAAAATCAATATTCTGAAAAACAACAACTGATTTCCAAGTTCTTTTTAGTACATCTCTAAACTTCTCAATGAACTAAATTGGAAAAGGTAAAGGTCTATGAAGTGTTTTTGTTGTAAGGTTTTCTCATTCCAGATTGGATGCTGGAGCATGAATGAGTCAGTCCTTCTATCAATTTCAGACATCTTACATTTAATTTATTCATTGGTGAAAATGTCTGAGCCCAGCTCCATCCAATGGGTGGAGATTGTCATGTGCTTTCATGGAAATAGAACTGTCTAAAGATAAAGATCAGCAGATAAAATATTCAAAATATTTCTATTAATGTGTGAATGCATCACATGTGAAAGGAGCATTTTACAACACTTATCTGCAATCTCACACTCGTGAAGACCATTTTACACTACTTATGGCTTAAAAATTACAAGATGTGCTTAAAAATCACAAGATGTTCTTAAAAACCCATCTTTCTTCTATCAGAAATTAATGCTAAAAACATGAAATAGGAGCAGTTAATTTGAATTTGACCTGATTGTAAAATAAAAAGCAAAGAAGAAACACTCTAAACTCTTTGGGGGCAACTTTTCTGTTCACATTACAAATGTACTTGCAGTGAAATGGCAGCACATACAGAAGCACCAGTTTGGATGGCCTGAAATTTTTATTGTGTTAAGACAAAATCATTAGTGTGATCCCTGTGAAACGCCAACATTAAGAGGAAGAGCAGCTTCTAGCTCTTGATTCCCTCAAGATAGCTGAGAGACTGGAAGGTCAGCCAAGTGGTGACTTGTTGATGCAAAGCGCTTAGATTGTGCCTTGCTGGCTGTCTGTGGGGTTGCTTTATAGCTCTCCAGGGATAGGAGATGAGGAGTTTGGAGAGCAGGCTCTTCAGCTATCACAGATCTGAACAGATCATCATAAACCTCATTGCTGAGGTTTCTCCTTTTGTCCAACCTGACTCCAGACGTTAGCAGTGCTTTTTTTTAATCAAATGATGCGTAATTAGAGTGAGAACCAGATCAGAAGCTCCAAAAAACAAATTGCAGTAAGTGAAAGTGCAGGTACATACACCTTCCAAATGCTCTTGGAAGCCTTGTTCTTCAGAGGTGGCCACAGACTCTTACAGTTGGAAATAAGACATGTATAGAGATCCTGTTACTACCTCCTAGCAGATGCTTTCTCAAGATGAATTGATAGTAGTTATTAAAAAAGATCTTTTTTTTTGTGCCTGGCAAGGCATGGTTTGGATGGGCTTGAACCTGGATTCCCTAGGGGATCAAGCCAGCCTAGATATGTATGGTAAGTGTAACTTTTGAGAAGTCAAAAGTGCTTCAACAGTAAGGAATGTGGTAAGTCTCTTTGTATTGACACGATAGGGCTGTGATGTTTATATTGTCTGACGTGTCCGGGGGTCTGGCTTATGTGTTACTCTGCTCACTGAGAAGAATGCACTGCATTTACAAGTTGCAGAACGCAGTCTCTGCTTGTTTTCTTCAACATCCAACGTTGTTTCCCTGCAGCCATTCCTGAAGTGGTAGGAATAGCTCTACAGTGAGAGAATATTTCTTTCAAGTGCCATTTTTGCCTGACTCTTCCACAGAAACAGAAAATAGAGCAAGATCCTTGCTTGTTTGTGTTTTCTCTCCGTTATTAGTTTGTTTAAAAGACCTTGATGACTATAAATGTGATTTGTATCTACTTTAACACTTGCACCTACATGTTTTGTAGTTCTGGTTTGTTCTAAAAAGAATCTTCAAAAGTTCCTGTCAGCTTGAAACCTATCAGAATATCAGACCTCAATATCAGTTCCAGAAAGAACCAGATGCATTTTTTCTGGGAAGGACTAATAGCTATTTTTCCCCTCTGAGAGATTGTTAGCTTTGCATGAATAGATTAAAACAGGCTTGCTCATTGTATTCCAAAATAGCTAATGCACTGGGTCCAAAGGAAATCTAGTGCACGTTGTTAGATTGATAACATTAGAAGTTATTCAAGGTCAAATGGTTTGAATTCTTATGGTTTGAATTATTTTTCACTCTTTGCCCAGGACAAATTTCAATCCATACTACTTGTGTACTTTTACAAGCACCACGTTAGAAACATCTCATGAATATTGAAGTATTGTTGCTGACAGCTTTGTATCTTTCCAAAGGTAGTGACAGGTGAAGTTTCCTAACTGTCATTTATTTGAAAACTGTTTTTACAAGGTTTCAGAGAAAATCTCTGGAAAAGACCTTTCATTCTAACCTTGAAAAGGTTTTAAAAGAAATAAATAGAAAGGGCCCCACTATTTACTCCTCCCACACTTGCATATAGGAGATGTTTGATTTAGATATATCTTAGGTTTTCTTATACATGACATTTTAGTCACAGGTTAATACAAAGAATATGACCAAAATCCCTTGTCAAAGTGTAATCAGGCATTGGCACAGGCTGCCCAGAGAGGTGGTGGAATCATCATCCCTGTAAGAGTTCAATTAAACATGTAGAAGTGTTGCTTGGGGACATGGTTTAGTGGTGAACATGGTAGTGTTGGGTGAAGGGTTAGACTCAATGCTCTCAGAGGTCTTTTCCAACCAATGCCTTAAGTTTGCATTTAACATGTACACACCTTATACTACAGGGCATAGCTGCTCATACTTTCTTTATCATGAGCTTGTGGTGAGTATGTTGAATAATGCTTGTGCACTCCCAACTCATTTTGCAGAGTCATGTCCAGATAGTATGTCACTTTATATAGCTTGTCAGCTTACTGGATGGCAAATTCTCTGGGGTCTGAGTAGCTACCTCAGCACAAACAAACATAATGCTGTAACTAGTGTTTTATTTGTATCATAATATCATCTGCAGTGGGAGGTAGCTACACTCAGGCTTTACTACAACATAATTTATGAGACTTTATTTTAAATGGGAGGTACTGGCATTCAGAACTTTTTTATGGTAACATCCCCAGGCATCAGTCTTTAGATTATGTACTATAGTAGTTGTAAATCACAGAATCATAGAATAGTTTAGGTTGGAATAGACCACTAAAAGTCCAGTGCTCCCTCCAGTGAGCAGAGATATCTTTAACTAGATCAGGTTGCTCAGAACCCCAAACAACCTGACCTTGAAAACCTCCAGGGATGGGGCATCCGCCACCTCTAGGCAAACTGTGCCAGTGTTTCAGCACCCTCATTGGAAAAGATTTCTTCCTTATATCCAGTCTGTATCTACTCTCTTTTAGTTTAAAACTATTTTCCCTTGCCCTGTCCCTCCAGGCCCTACTTAAATAGCTTATCCCCATCTTTCTTATAACCCTTCTTTAGGTACTGGAATGCTGCAGTAAGGTCTTCCTGGAGCATTCTCTTCTCCAGGCTGAACAACCCCAGCTCTCAGCCTTTCTTTGTAAAAGAGGGGTTCAACCCCTCTGATCATTTACATGGACCTCTTCTGGACCCCTTTCAGTAGGTTCATGTCCTTTTTGTGCTGAAGGCTCTAGAGCTGGATGGAAGTACTCCAGGTGGGGTCTCATCCTTACCAAACATATGTAGCTTCCATTTTCTTGACATTTCCCAAGGATGTGTGCCCTTGCAGTTGGTTCTGTCAAAGTACACAGCCTCTGCAGCAGCAAGGAGTCTGGTGTGGCAGGAGAGGGTATTCCCTTTGGAGGCAGCTGCTGACACAGACAGCAGGAGCAGCTTTTTTCTTTGAGGATAGTCAGGCTCTATCCCAGAAGTAGCTTGTAAACCTTTCCATGATCTTTCTTTGTCATGAAGTTTTAACAGTGACATGCAGCAGTGGCATAACACAGAGGTGCTTTTCAGCATTTTACAACAGAAGGGGACCATAAAATAGTGCACAGGTCTCATAGCAATGCTGTATCATATGACAGCCTGTTACAATATGTGGTAAATTTGCTTCTCCTTTTCCCATTAACATTTCAAGGTGCTGCACAGCAGAGCTTGATGGGTCTTTCACTTTCCAGCCCCCAGGTCCCAGAACTGGGCACCTTGCCACTTGGCCATGCATCCGTGTGTAAGAGAGAGCTGCAAGGTTGTTTCAAAGGGAAGGAAGGATCTTTATTGTGAGGTGGAACAAGTAAATAAGCTTGTCAGTATATTTTTTTGTGATTAATAACCTACAGGCTACTTGTTTTGTACTTTGCTGTTGTCCAAAAATCTATATGGCACCCAGCAAATGTGCATGCGTGCACTTGCAGAAGGCTACTATAAAACTCCATCCTGAGGCCATCCCAAGCTAAAACAACATAAGAGCAGACACTGATAGAAAGCACCAGGCAAAAGCCTTCTTTTATTGTTGTTCCCCTAAGGCAGTGACCTTGAATCATGAAAATGGAAGGAACTCACTGAGAAGAACAGGCATGTGGCAAAACATTACTGTTTGCATGGAATTTTTTTTTGTATCAGCAGTGAAATCTGTTAGTTTGTTGACAGCTTTTTTGCATTGCAGTGCCTGATTTAGGTCAGAACATAAACATCAACAGCAATACAGCTCTCTGTTCTCATGCAAATTTCTGGAGATGTTAACTATTATAAGAATGTTAGTTAAAAAGTCCTCAGAAATTTGTTCCCCAGAGTGCCTCTGTTTAAGAAATGTCTTCTTTTTCTTTAGAAGTGCAGCCAAAAGTCTAGAAAGTCTGAACCTGCTGATCTGCAATATTAGGACATTGGTAGAGGACTAACAAGTGAGCAGCATAAACCTTCCAAAGGATTTACTCTTTCACTCGCTGGTGGCACAACTGCGCTTTCAAAGTTACCGAGAGTTTGATGGGAATGCCAGCTGTGCTTCTGTGGAATAATGGTCAGTGAGGACCAAATTTTGAGCTATGTGACAACTTCCATAAACTGTTATTCATTAAATATGAGACTTTTGACATGGGCAGATAGTGATAGGACAAGGGGTGGTGGTTTTAAACTGAAAAAGGGGAGATTTAGATCAGACGTTAGGAAGAAATTCTTTACTGTGAGAGTGGTGGCACTGGAACAGGTTACCTGCAGAAGTTCTGGATGTCTCATTCCTGGCCATGTTTGCTGGATGGGACTGGGCAACCTGGTCTAGTGAGTGACATCCCTGCCCATGGCAGGGGTGTTGAGACTAGATGATCTTTGAGGTCCCTTCCAATCCAAACCATTCTATGATTCTATGGACTGGAATTCACATGGCACATGTTCAGGACCAAATGTCTGCTCATATCTTTATTTTGTATGTTTACAAAATATTCTATCTTCTTTATGTTGTAGCTTCCCATTTGCTTAGTGCAAAGATGACACTTTAGATGAAGTTCTCAGAGATGGTATATGTAAAGCAACCAGTCATTCTGAAATTTTGTTATTCTTCCAAAGGAAAATCTTTCCTCCACTTTCTGAGTAGTTAAAATGGTCATAACTGATATCTTGGGAGCTGGAAAAATACCAGTATGCAGTGGTTTTGTCCACAATGGCAAAACATAAAGAGGCACAGTAAGGCAACTTATGGGAAAGATAGTACAATAACACTGACCTCCCGACCTTTATAAATGAGGAAGTGCAATTTCTAAATCAAAAACAGCACCAGAAACTCTGGGAATGGAAACAGGCTTAATTCTGTGCTGTGCAAAGGACCTGAGATTTCCATAACAGCAGGTCAGATTTTCAGTCCTGTGTACGTTTCTGCTTGCTCCAGAAATTCCCTGACAGCTCTTTGTTCTGCTAGCCTTGGGAATGAAGAGAAGGCAGTAGTGAGATGGAGGGTGGGTGCCTGGGGATTGGCACTCTGTCCATGTCAGTGAGATGCAGGGTCGCCCAGGAGAGGGGGGACTTGAATATTGCTTGGCTCCCTCTGGGGATTCTCACTGCAGTTGAGAGTCTTCTCCTCTCCTGTCTGCTGAATTAGCTGGACATTGCTCCTGCATCAAACAACCCACTGCTGCTCTCAGGAGCAAGTGACCCACACCAGATCTCTAATCTGAAAATAAATACTGATCAGATCTAGAGGCATTTGCTGAGAGATTCTTTCCACTGCTGCTGCTTTTAATTTTCCGCATGCAAGAGTTCTTCGAGAGTGTGGGTCCTGGAGCTTGGCTCATCTCTAGCAAGGGTTTGGTGGAATATCCCTTTGGGGACAGGGAGTTCAGCTGGGGTTGGGAAGGTGGAGTTACATGTATTTTGATTTAAAGGCATAGACCCTACTCTCAGAATCATGACTCTGGTACTTTTCTGTAGTCACAATCCTAGCCTTGTAATCTTGTTCTCTTGTGTATTCATACCAGGCTATTCAATCTAATGCCACTTGAGAAAAGGAAGTTCAGTACCTTCAAATATGGATTTAATTAACTGGAGTAGATATTTTTCTGAGTTTTCCATGTGTGTAGAGAATGATCCATGATGTAGAAGATGAGAAGAATACATGCTTATGTTAAGGAGTGAGATTTCATACCTCAAAGCTGTTTCTTTGGGTTTTGTTTTAAAGTGTTGTATTTTTCAAATATATTTTTTCTATTTTCTATATGTAGATATATAAATTCAGTTTTCCATGAGACACTATTGTTTAGAAAAGGGATAGAAAGCATCTCTTGTCTTTGGGAAACAAAGAGTGATTGAATTTTGAATGAGGCACAACAATTTTTTTTGATTCACAGAATAGTTTAAATCCAGATCATTAGCATGAATGTTTCAAGTAAACATATACACATCATTATATTACTAGCACTCTTTGTGTCACCGAGTTTGCAGGGATGAACAAGCATGAATGTGTGGTCTTTTCATTCTGTTTTCCAGATGATTCTTCCTTACTGTTTATCTTGGTCACCAGAGTCCACCACAGCTTTGTTGTTACTCCTTTGGGGTGGTTTTGTGGTATCTTTTTACTCAGAGTATCTAACAAAACTTTCCCAGACTTCCATATCATAGCCCAAATAGGTTTTGCCAACATACAACTGATATGTTTGAACTAGGGTTTTCCATTCTAGAATACTAGAACAAAACCTGCAAATACCCCTTTGAGCTTAGCCATAAAATGAGTTCAGATCATTAGTATAGCTACATACCTGTTTATAATTATTGTTTTTAATATCTTTATCTGCCATTATACCTGATGTTACTAGTACAAACCTTGAGGCTTCCAAAGACCACGTGGTGATTTAATGTTCTTAGGCTTCGTCTCGAAAGGAAAGGCACTTTTAAGCTACCTTTGAAAAGCAGAACAAATCAACCTATATATCTAGACTAAGGTCCCAAGAAGTTGCTCTGTTACAGAACCACAGAATCACAGAATTGTCAAGGTTGGAAGAGGCTATTGGACAGATTAATTCATTGGTGCTGCCACGTTCCAGCAGCAGATGTATGATCGGCAACGTGACAACCTACTGGAGTTAACAGCAGAGACAAGAATGTGACAAGAGGTCACAGATCAGAAGAAATCCCAGAAAATAGATGTCGAGAGAATCCTTGCAGTCAGCCTCCCAGGCCACCCACCCACTGGGGTGAGCAGAAGCAGGGCTGGCCCCAGCGTGGTGCACTTCTCCTCCTCCCAGAAAAGCAGCTGGATGCTGTTTCTCCGTTCTAGGAAATCAGAGTGCTCTTTGGGACACGTGGAGCACTTGGAGTCCAGAACACAACGTCATACCTGCCTCATCCCATCAGCCAGTGAACACTGGTCTGACACTACTCCTGGAGATTGCTATTTCTTCTTTCTTTCTTTTTTTTTTCAGGCTGAGGACCTTTCATTTTTAGTGGAGGACTCTCTTATTGCCATGTTCTCTGACCTACTTGCACACCTTCCACACCTTCATTTAGAACAGGTACTTTTGAAAAATACAGTTGTTTTGCCTTGGTGATTTCTTTTGCTTCTAATCCTGTTAATAGTGAACAGATCAAGAGTTAAAACATTCAATTTGTGTTGTTCTGGTTTTTTCTAAAGGATGAGTCATGAGTATGGATGGCCTTTTGTTATTCTTTAGTCAACTCAAACAAGAATGTTTATTCCTTCATTAGAAAAACAGTAAATCAGCAAACAGAAAAATGTGGAACAATAATTTTTAAAAAATCATGGCTGAATCTTGCAGTTATTGTTCTTTTTTGATTAAAAGGAATAAAAAGATAAAATTCTTCTTAAAATATTCTATATTGCTAGTGCTGAAGCCTAAAACCTAGAACCTTTTTATGCTAAAGTCCTATATAAACCAACAGCTGAAGTAAAGTACACTTGAGCCTTTCTGGGAACTCCACGTACTCTCTCAGCAGAGCCAACAGAGTGACTGATTTGCATGATGCACCCCCACTTTCTACACAGACCCCATGGTAGAAGGCAAAACTTTTTTTTTTATGACAATTTGTTGTTGGGAGTGCCCTTCTGGCAGGTTTGACAAGTTTTGTTACTTAGAGATTTTTTTTTCAATTGTATAAAACTAAACATAGACAGAAATTCACAAACCAAGTTTATTCTTAAACTTACAAATATTTTCTGCCATTTTATGTTATTTTGATGTCCAACAACCACAAGCTGTAGAGCACAAAAAACTTTACAAGCAACTTTTCTGCCACAAAATCTTCTAGCCTCTTTATTAAGTACTTCTCTTAGGTGGATAGGAATGTGCTGTTTCTTTAAAAAGTGAAGGTCTGGCTTGGTTTGGTTTTTTCTTTTCCACTTCTCCAGTGGAAATCTGAATTAGAGACAAGAAGAAATGAAATAATTTTGACACCTCAGTGAAAAGGAGGAGCATCCTCACAAAGGCATTGGGCCAGTGTTCTCACCAACCATGTTCCATCATTGGCGACGAGAGTAGGTGCATGTTCAGTACAGAGAAACCACACCCTGGCCATAGATGTTGAATTCCCCAGCATTCAGTACACCCAAAGGTCATTCAGCTACTTTGGCTTCTTGTCCCCTCTTGCTGTGAAGGGAAAATGCTGCGGGTGCTGTCTGCTTCACCCATATGCAGTCATACAGTTGGCTCTGCCTGAAGAACCTTCACAGCTGTGCTGTAACACAGTTAGTTCCCAGCATGACTCAGATGAAGGATTTTAGTTAATCTGCACAGGGCTTTTGCAAAAAAAAAAAAAGAAAAGAGAGAATTTTCCTTTGTGAAAACCTCTGAAGCTGTGCAAAGCTGAAAATGTGAACAAGAGGCTGTGACTCTAAAGCTGATTTCCCATTGTCTTAGGAAGTCATTTCAGTGAAAATGGAAAGATAGGAGAAGAATGAGACAATTTCATGGGCATGACCACCTTAATTCCTGTGGTTGCCAGTTAAGACATCATCATCATCATCATTTGCATTGCTTCTAGCTCCTAAACAGAAATGGTTGAAAAAGTACATGGGTGGTTTGGGTTTGTTGTTTACTTTTTGTTTAATGCCTCTAGATTCAATAGTTTTGGCCTGCACATCTTTCACGGTGTCTACAGTAAAGTGCAAATCCATCCAATGACTTGTACAAGTAATTATTCCAGATTCTCCCATGCAAAATGCTCCAGTTCTGATATGAGTACCTTTTCCCACTTTAGTCCTGATGCCAGTAGTGTCCACATTACATTCCTGCTGTTTAGTAAATCTCCAAAACTCTCTGCAAGACTCAAGTGTCCAGACAACTGGATTTCTAGGGCACCTGTTTCTGTGCAGAGGATGTGAAAAGGAAGCCTTTGACCATGAAGTGTAGCTGAGCATTGCCATTCATTATTTGCTAAAGCACAGCCTGTGCACTGCAGAACCCAAGGAAGTTAAGGTCCATAGGTTACTTTAGTTTTTATGGATGTAATCATTAAGTGATATTGATTATGCTTGTGCACAGAAACCTCAGGATTAATTTCTGTACAAATTGAAGCACAGAGGTTGATGCTCCAATGCCCATAGGAAATAGTAGGTGTCATGGGTAAACCTGGGTTCATAATCTAGTTAGAGACTCGTTTAATATCCAGGAGGAGCAATCCAGAACTGTTCTGAGAATTTAAATTTTACTCCAACAATCAAGTGCTGTTCTGTAAATACTGAAGGGAAGAGTTAGTGAAAATAAGGGAGTTACCAAGGGTGTTCTCTTTTTTTGGAAGGATGAACTTAAGAAATGTAGAGAAACATTTATTGTAGTCAAATTGGTTGAAAAATCTGTAGAATTCAATATGGAAGCAGCTTTAAGTCAAAGACCATGATCAGTTTTCTCTCATTTTTCCATTGGCTCTTTAACTGTGAACACTTACCATGTAACTGATTTAAGTTTCATGTAAATTAAACAATTGCTGTGATAAACATGTAGGCATTAATACAGAAAACAGAGTGGCAATAGAAACTGATCTGCATGCAATTTTGATAAACAATTGATTTACTTTAATTCTCATTATATCACTGAGAGTGGTTTGGATTCAGTGTTTAGTCTGTATATTTCCAAACAAATCAGTCCAGGTATTAGGAGATATTGTGGTTCTCATTTATGTCCTGAGCATAACTCTAAAAGACAAGACAACCTTATGGGCCTGTCCATAAAAATCTGAAGCATTTTGTCTTACATTCTAGGATAACTCAACAGGAGGTGGTTATAGGTTATCTGTTTGTTGATTGTAGCTACTTGAAGTTTATATGCCAAATAACTTAACTTGTTAAGTAGTATGATACTGGATATGAAAACCCCAAGCTACAGGAAATAATTCCCTTACCCCAACACAATGTGGGAAATTTGGAGGTATTTAATTCATGCAAAAAAATGTGGTGTGTAATTCCTTTGAAATGTTTGAAGCCATCAATACCTTAGGAGTGTCATAAGACATGGAAGAGACCTTCAGGATGGCAGCAAGTTATTTAAGGTCTCTTCATACTTGCTTCAACCTCTTCCACCTGAGGTCACCCCAGCAGAAGAGGACTTTCTAGTTTAAGTGCAGATGTATTTCAGATACACAGGTTTTGAAATGAGACCAAGTACCTACCAGGTTAAAAGGTAACCTCAAGTTGCTCTGCCTTTTGTAGGCATACAGAGATATAGGTTCCAGTTGATGACATTAATGAATTATTGATAGGAGGGAGGGTTCCATGTCCCCCTGTAATCTCAGCAACACTTAAGAACAAATGAATGAGCACTCCTGCAGTTAATGACCTGGATCACATTAATCGACTGAGAGCGTCAGTTAGTTTGGTCGTTGTATTAGCAGAGATGCTCACTGTGACAGCTTTCTGCATTCACTTTGGAGTCTCCCAAACTTGAACTTAAATCTGCATTCCCAGAAAAACTACATTCATAGCAAAACCTGCTTAAGCTGTCTTATTTGGAAAAGGAGTTTGTATGCTCTGATCCTATTCTTAGGAAAAGTTTGCATGGAATAAAGAAAGAAATAGGCTTAAAAGGGATTAGTAGTCTTTTTTTTTTTTTTTTGGTCTGCAATACATTTCTGTTTGAGGAGCAAACAGTAAAGTAAAAGGTGATATTTGTCCTGCATTCCTTTTGAATGCTGTAATGACAGCATCAAACTGAACTATTTGAGAAGTTTTAGTTTGGGAGATTGGTGCTTCTTATTTGGGATCTTGTTTTCTTCCCTGCTTTCTTCCCAGGTCACACAAAATCATGGTGTGGGGGAGAGATGGTGAGAATAGCACTGGAACACAAGTGTTGCAATTTTCACACTTCCCTTTTGTTAACTCTGATTGCTCATCAGCAGAAATACACAGGTTTGCTCCTCCACTTCTGGGATCCTTGCAGCTTGTGCAGCCACATCAGGTACTCACCTTTTATCGTTGTTAGGGAGCACTGAGAATTAAAAGTCCTCTTTGGGCTGTACCCATTGACTTCTAATTAACATGAAAACATGCTTTACTTCAGAGGCTTTACCACAGGACTTCTTTTTTCATATATCTCCTATACAGCAGACACTAACTATTCCTACACGCTCCCAGTGAGCATTTTGTAGGCACACAAAAGTTCCAGATGTGCTGTGTATCTTGTTTAGTTAACTTTATTCTTCTGTAAAGCCAAGAGAAATATTAATCATTCATTTACTGTTAGGGGATGGGTCTTCTTCTCATGTTTCAGTAAAAGGGGGTGGAAAAGTAAAGTAAGCCAATTTTTTTCCTATTTAAGGCCAAAGCTGGGGAATGCTTGTGGCTGAGTTCTGTACATGGCCCGGTGCTGGAAGGGCAGGGAACAACTGATGTTGCTGTTTTGAATAGATTTTTCTTTCCCCCCCCATTTTTATTTTTGCACAGAGAGTCTCATGTCTAATATTTAGACATGATGAGCTTTGTGCAAAAAGTAACTTTGCTCATTCTTGCCGTGTTTCAACCCTCAGTTATTTTGGCACAACAAGACGGTGAGTAATTCAAGCTTCTTACCATTTCATGTTTTTCTCTTATTTTTTTGATTGTCACCAATGGTTTTAATAGCTTGTAAGAAATGGGTACTCACAAATCTCCCCAGAACACTTTTCCTTTGCTAATTCAGCAGTCAGATGCTTAATGCTGAAGCTGAAAGCTGCAGGGGCGTGCGTTGCCATCCTAAAGGGTTTCTCTTTGCTTTCCTTTCTTCTGTGGTTGGGACTGTTCAGTGCTGTCTGCCTTAGCTGTGTTTCTTCTTGTTCTTACTTGTTTTTCCTGTTGCAGGCACCACAGAGTTTTTAAGCTGTTTCTTTTAACTTTTGGAATGACATTTTAACTGTTAGCTCTGTGCTGCCTGGAAGTTCTTTATCACAAGCAGTAAGTCTTTGCTTCCAGCTTGTTTTGTTTGGAGTTCTCCTTTGTACTTGTGTGTTTTCCACTGGCTCCGTGGGGGTTTGTTCAAACAGTTTGCGTGGGGGAGAACAGCTTTATAGTTCTGACCAGTTTTGATGAAATAATTTTTAAGGGTGATATATGAAAATATGTCAGCTTATGGGATTTTTACTTTGACATGAAGCAGGAGAGAAAATGAATTCCCTCAGCTGAAATACTTTTGAGTTGTACATCTGGAGGCTGCTTCTGTCCCTCATGAGACTGATTAGCAGCTGATGGTATCTGGGAGTCCGTGTGAGTGTGTGTGTGTGTGTGTGTTTACAGAGTGAGAATGCCAAAAACCAGATGAACATGGAATTTAGAGAGCAGGGGAAAAAGAGTATTTTGTACACAATAATTCAACTTCAAGTGAAGATAAGTGTGGTATGAGTATTTAAGTTACACAGAAGGCATTCCGCAAGTACAACTGACCTTTTTTGGATGTGCTCTGTTCCTTCTTGCCAGACACTAAACCAGACCTGCCTCATGATAAAACATTTTTCTTTCTTGTAAATAGAAAAGATCTGCAGTTTATTTATTCCTGCATCAAGGCAACGAATAACTTCCCAAATAATTTGATAAGCAGCAGCCAAATAAACTGTAGTGCGGTAAAAGAATGCCAAATGCCTTTAAAACCACACCCTACCCAGGATACAAACCAGGAAAATTATCATTTTAGCTATTTCATGGCAATTCTACCTGGAAAGGCAGCAAGGGGGTGGCTGTGAGTCCACCAGCAGGCTGCTGGCAGTGGAGCAGTTGGAGCTTAGGGGGCTTTGTGCGTGAGAAAATCAGGTAACATCATCTGCAACAGCAGCATGCCCAAATACCAGCCTCCCTCACCAAGCACAGACACAGGCTAAGCCTTGTAAAGTGTCTTAGAAAAAGCCCAGCGCATATAAAGACATTCTGTAGAGAGCAAACATAATGGATTGCAAACTGATGCTTTTCTGTTTCTGCTTTTCCAGCATATAAACTGTCTCTTCTGTAATCCACAGTGAAGAAAATATTGTAAAATTTGAGAAAAAATATTCAGTGAGTTTGCTTATGGCAGCAAATAACATACATGTTGCATATATTTAATATGCATTGTGTATATTTTTACATATAGATATCTCTTCAGAAGGAAAAGGACTAAGGAACCATCCAATATACAAAGAAAGAATATCAGTTTTATTTCTCTCAATTAACTAATCCTCCCTGAGTGCCAGGTCTTTTTCCCTCTCTCTGGACATTTCTGAGCTGCAACATATATTTGACTCAAGAAATAGTAAATTTTGGGTAGAAGAAGCATACACAAACGAAGTGTGAGGGAGTATTCTTATTTCTCTGCCACATTCCTGTTTCATGGTGTAGTAACATTTCCTTACTGGGCTAACTTCCATACAACTTACAGGGATGAGGTTACACAGAGAGACTGATAAAACACTACTTTATCCCTTAAAATATCCCATTCTGTCCTCTCTTTGGAATGTTCCTTTCCACACATTTGAATATGCTTTTCTCACAGGAAAAAAAAAAAAGAAAAAGAAATTGGAAGAGCTGATTATTAACATCACTAATTCACGTGCAGGGCAGCAAGGGACTGAGAAACCACATTTTCCACCATTCGAAAGAGAATTTCCAGACATGCTAAAATGCTCTCTCTTGTCAAGAAAAATGTCTATATGGCTAGGATCAAATGTAAGTCAATATAAAATTTTCCTTGGGAAAGCCTGCCAGGAGACAAGGCTTGGCAAGATATTAAGGAAATTGCTCAGTATTCACTAAGTTTTAGGATAGTTAAATGTACCTCTGGGCGATGTGTTTCTTTGTCTTGCTGTAATAGGGAGGAACGGAGATTTGAGTTCAGCCCTAGGTTGAACTTCTTCAAAAGCTGAAGGTCTGGATACTGAGGAACAAGGAATTTTCTGTAGCTTCTGTGAACAAAAGCTAGAGCCCTGGTAACCCACCAGGATAGTTTTTAGCCTGCAAATGACATCACCTTGACACAATTCTGGTTTTCTGATGTGTGATGAGTTTAGTGGAAGGTGTTTGCAAGCCCTGACCATGTTCAAGATGAAATGCCTCCTGGTGCCTGACATGAGATGAAGCTGGTGCTTCAGACATGACATATAACTCCAGTGCCAGCAATAGATATTCAGTTCCACGATTTGAAGGCACCTTTACATCCTCCATATCAGACTACCAGCGAGTGTAGGAGCTTAGAATGCTTCTTTAGGAAAGAAATCCATTCTCTCTACCCAGCCAGTATGATTTGTGCAAGCATTTGCCAGCCTTACAGCCTACATTCATCCCATTTATCTTGACTTTGTAGAGGCAATCAAGACAGCTACCTCCAGAAGACAGCATAAAGTTTAGTTAGACAGGCTGGACGTATTTGGCAGTTTCCACCGACTACAAAGGAAGTGTGTGCACAGCTCCACTCACTTTGGTGCCAAAAGGGAGGTCAGATGGATTTCAGCCTGTCTCAGCCACATCTGAGATGGTTAAAGGACATCTCAGTCGCCAGGAGTGTGACACTTCTCATATGTACACCCCATAGTCCTTGAGGAACTTCACTGAGGTCATCAGGAAGACTCTCCTCCTCCAGAAACATTGTCAGACCAGAGCCAGAATCCCTTCTTTTTTATTCCAAATATTTTTTTTTCCCCCTATCATGTAATTTAGTCTGTTTCTTGTAAGTGTTATCTTGGATGTTTGATCAGGAAGCTTATTTCAGAGATAATGACTGAATCCTAAAATATCTCTGAGAAGACTTCTTCATCTTTCATGTTATCTTCAGTTGCAAATTACAGTTGAAGAATGAAAGATAACCATCTCATGTAGGCTTCAGGAGGCAGCAGACAACTTCTTATGCTGGGCATCCACTTCTGGTCCCCAGAAAAGAAGGATGTTGGTTTAGGAAAACTTGCAAGCAGCTTGGTTTAGCCATTTTGCTTTCTTCTTTTATGAGTAGGAAAGGGCTAGACAGGTGCTGAAGTCAGTGGGTACTGCAGTATATTTGTGAGTCTGCCAGGCTGACATTTTTAGCACAAATAATGCACATATGCATAATGGATAAATTAGCTAGTTTAAGGATAATGCTAATGACAGTCAGAACTATCTCTCCTCAGAGGCTTTGGTCACACAGAAAAGTCCCCCTCTGGAGTCTTGAAGGTAAAACCAGATGATGCATGTCTGTGTGCTGACAGATAATGACACCATTATAAGTAACCTGGACTGTGTGAAGGTATGAAATAACAGGGATTTGCTGCTCTTCTTCCAGTTTTTTCCTAACAGGGTGATTTTTGTTGCTTTTTTTTTTAACCAAGCACATGGTAGGTAAGGTTATGCTTAGGAAAACTGCAGCATTCCTTTCTGGTCTGGAAAAATCATGCTAAATGAAAGCCTGGGGAATCCACCCCCTCTAAACATATTTTATATATATATATATGTTCTTGGAAATAGGACAAATTTCATAAACACATTTTAGATCACACATCCCTGGAAGACATTAGCCTTTGGAAAATGAGGCCATTATGTATCCTTTTCATAATTTTCCAAATTTGTTTTTTGATTTGAGACCAAATCTATGTAGAGTGATTTTGTTGTTGTTGTTGTTATTTTTTTTTAAAGAGGAGGTGGAATTGGAAACATTCACTGCTTTATTAAAGAGGGAAGAGGCAGAGGTAGAAGGTGGTTGTCTCTGGCACAGAGATGACTGTTGATGCCTCAGTCAGAGTCATTATGTTTGCTCCCATCTTTGTGCTGCAGGTGACAAGCAGATCCTATTGCCTCTTACAGCTTCTGCCAAAGTTTTGAGGTTTGAAATAGGCAGCCAGGTGTCACTTGCAATGGCTTAGCTGATGCCAGCCTCACACAGCAACTGGGTGTTAGCTTTAATTGATGCTACTCAAGAGAAAGGAAGGAGTGAATTACTATCACTTGTTTGTTTCGCAGCCTGGCTGATAAACCAGACTGACATGGATCTGCAGGTGGCTTCCCATAGTCATTGTCCCAGTTATGTGCTACTATTGTTCAGACCTTGTTTAATTGGAAATGTGCAGAAAATGGGACATACCTAGCTTCATAACTGGGGAAGTATGCTGTAGGTCAGGAATGGAAATGATGCAGAATGTAATTTTTAACATTTTGGATTAAAAACAACCTCTTCAGAGTTGAAAGACTCTGCCTACCAGTAGGGAGAAACAGTAACAAAAGTGTGTTTTTCCCAGGCTAGAAGGCAGCAGGAAAACTCTGGAAGTGTTTATGGTAGGTTAGTAGCCTGGAGAAGAGGACAAGCCACAACTGCTGTAACAGTTGCATGTTTTAATTTGTTGCTTTGAAGTAATAATTTGTCAAAACCCACAGAGGTGGAAGTTAGTGCAAGGGTTGTGTCAGTTAACATTCCAGATTATGGTGTCCTTTAGTCATGCTTCTTTAAGAAACTAAGCAAAAGATCTCAGCTAGGAAGAGTCTTGACAATGGCAAAGGTACGTTGTGTATCTTTGAATATACAAAATAGGGTATTTTGGTCCTGAAGTAATTGCATTAGATTCCTGCACCATTGCAGGTACTCGATGTGATGGAGTAAAATTCAGTTTATTATTGACAACACCCAAAAAAAAGATAAAACTCAAATTTGAAAAGGGTATAACAAAATCTTTTCTGATTCAGCATGGCAAGTGTTTGCTCACTCTCTTTGTGGTAGTTTGGTACATTGTAGATTGCACAGCTTAGAGTGGTTTGGAGTTCAGTCCATACCACCTGTATGTCTACAGTTGTGTGATGTTCTGGTGATGGTGAGCTTGGAGGTGGCAAATAACCTTTACTGCAAAATGGAACAAAACTTTTAGTGTCATCATTTTACCTGCTGCAGTTCTTTACCAGCCTACCTGTCCTTCAACACATCCATGATAATATACTCTGTATAGAAGGAGCACTGGAGCAGATGTCTTTCCTTCTCCAGGAGTGAGGCAAGAAGAATTATTTTGCTTCTGTAGCTTCAGGTCAGGCTGTTGAGGGGAGCGTGGATGAGCACAGAGGAAAGCTGCAGCCCCTGGCCCTCAACTTGCTGCCCATCTCTAGTCCAGGGGATCCAGTGGATTCCTCCTGGAGAGAAGGCTGTTTGGGGCTGTGCTGCTCACAGTGATGTTATCTCTGTTGCAGAGGTGCTGTGTGCTGGTGACTCCCATAGCCATGCTCATACTAGATATGGGAACCAGTGTTCTGGCTTAGTTCCTGCTGTAGGACAGCTTCTCCTCTGAGGATTTTCTTTCTTCCATTGAGTCTTTCAATGCACAGGGTCTGTGAAGATTTACTTTTTGTCCTCTCTGTGGCTTCCTTGACAAGAGTTACTTTGTCCCTGAAAGAAACCTGTAAGGAATTCCCACAGAACTTCCTGATCTTTCTCCATTCAGCACAGGCAGGCACCTTGTGTTTCAGGGAAATTAGATTCCCATATTTATGTGTAGGGACCATGCCATTACTATTTCTCACTTTGGTTTGAGACTGTATAGCAGTTTCAAAGGTTAACCCTTAGGATGCTCCTGACTCTGGCTAATGAACAGATAATCTCCATGGGCAGTAAAAAATTGCATATTACAGGAGTTAGAAAGTCTCTTTTGTAAGTATAACAGAGAAAGAGAGGTGTGCTTATCCTAGCTCAAATCCTGGAGGCATCCAAGGAGGAATAAGTTCCATCATAGCCTGTAGAGCAATGCATCTTTCAGGCAGAGGCATAGTAATTTATCTTTTTCCTATATATTTTCAAGCAGTCATCATTTTTTTTTCCTCCTCTTGTATTTCACAGGAAAGGTTTTCTCTGTTTGCTTTGAGAAAACCTAACCTACCTCCAACCACTGCTTTTATTTATTTATTTTCACTTCAGAGCCAATCTTCTCAGCTCTGAGTTTGTAAAGTGGAAGCCTCTGCCTGTTTCATGTCAAAATGACAATGGAAAACATGATATAACCTCCTCCAACAACAACCGTTTGTTGGCTTCAGTTTAGATAAACTTCAGCTCTGGGACTTCTGGCTTTGTTTAGTGAAAGTACAGCAGAAGAGATTCCTTTCAGATTAGCTAAAAGACTACTTCAATTTTCCCTCATTTACATCAAACCCTTCATTTAAACATGAACTATCAGAAGGGAGAATGAAAACAGGACCTCATTTAACACTGTCTGCACCTTCTCATCTTGCTTTGATTCACACAAGTACTCCATGAAGAGATGTCTGCTAGCAAGGAGAAAGCACGCACAGGACATGAGGGCCACAAAAATGACCTGAGGGCTGTGAGGACAGGCTGAGAGAGTTGGAGTTGTTCAGCCTGGAGAAGAGAAGGCTCCAGGGAGACCTTTTTGCAGCCTTTCAGTAGTTAAAGGGAGCCTGTAAGATGAGGACAGAATTTTTAGCAAGGCCTGTTGCAATAGGGTATCTTCAGCAAGAGGTGATGGTTTTAAACTAAAAGAGGGAGATTTAGACTAGATAGAAGGAAGAAATTTTTTCACAATGAAGGTGATGAAGCACTGGCACATGTTGCCCAAGGAGGTGTTAGATGCCCATCCCTGGAAACATTCCAGGTCAGGTTGTCTGGGACTATCTAGTCTGATCTAGTTGAAGTTGTCCCTGCTCACTGCAGGAAGGGTTGGACTGGATGACTTTTGAAGGTCCCTTCCAACCCAAACCATTCTATGATCTATGACATTGAACAGGAAGAATGTGATGATAATGGAAAGATACACGTTTTAAGGCTGTGTTTGTTCTTTTGAAAGCCTAAGCCTTCTCCTACAGCTAAAGGGGCACCCAAATGGCTCACAAGAAATGGGGGATGTGACTTGTAGGTTTTAGATTTTAGCCCCAAGTTTGTACCAGTGTGGCCTTCAGCATAACACAAAGCTACCCACAGGCACAAAAGACCCATCCCTGTCTGCTGCTGTGTGTCTCTTTCAGCCACTGTTCATCCCACCCTGGAGGCTGGCACAGGCACCTCTGCTCTCCTGCCATGCAGCAAAAGATATCCGTCCCTGTGCAAAACTTCTGTGGGCTGCTCTGCTGGCTTCAGGCACCACTTTCTGCCCAGCCCCAGCACTGCAAAGGGCAGCAGAATAGTGGATACACCCCATGCACATTTGCAGCAGGAGATATGAAAGGATGATCTGTGTCTGGAAACTACTTCCTGCAGCAATTCAACACTGGCAGTTCTTGGAAAACTTCTGGACATGATTAGTTCCCACTGAAATTCTGCACAATTGATGCCCAGTAGTCAGTGCTTTAGCAGGCTTGGCTGCTGCAAACATCTCTTTTGCCTCTGTTCTTTGCCTTTGTGCTGCTGCTTCTCTTTCCCTTCTTTACATTTTCTCTTAGGAAAAGAGGCAAGAACAAAATTACAGCTCCTTTTCTTCAGACAGACACAAGAGAGAGAATTGCTCACCTGAACACAGCTAATGGAAAACATGGGAAGTGTCTCTCATTGTTCCTTTGATCTTCAGTGTAATAGCCACATTGGGCATCAAAGGAGAATGAGCTACACCCCCCATGCTTTCCTTCAGCTACAAGCTGCAAAAATAGGTTTCATACTATCTTGAAAAACAGTTCTATGTTCATGAGAGGCTCTTTTAAATAAAGTCTATTTTTTTTGTGTGTTTAGCTTTGAATCTGCTGTATGGTGTTTGCTTGTTTCCCTCCAGAGCAGTAGTCATTCTGTGCCAGCTGCTTAAGAGAAGAATGTCCTAGTGCAAGCAAACAATAGGCTGTGTAGGGGGAATTACAAATCTTTGAAGAGAGTAATTGAAATCTGCTCAGACATTTCAAAGATTCTTTGCACAACATTCTAAGCCTGTTGGTGGCTGAGTCCTTGGCAGGGTGGTCCTTTTTGTGGATGTCTCTTTTTTGTGTGTGTGAACAGAAAAGCACAAATATGAGAGGAGAGGGGGAAAAAAGAAATGAGACATTCAAGTCCAACTGATTGTTTTCCTGTTAGAGCAGCTGAAGAGAGAAAGAGCATTGTAAACTTATTTCAGAGAAGAATCAAAGAAATTACAGAGCTTCTTCATTTATCAGATGTTCTCTGGCTCAGGCTCTTCCACTCCTACCTTTTAAGGACTCTGGCAGATAAACTCTGGTGGTGGATCTGGCTGAGTGTGCTGAAGATGTTCTAGCCTTCCTCTGCTACGCAGAGCTGTTTATTCTCACCCTGTGCCAGCAAAGAGCAGGGAGAGCTAAGTGTGTGCCAGGCTTCAGGCAGCCACTTCAGTAGCAGTGCTTCTGACCTCTGATATTCATAAAAAGTCAGCTCTGTGCTTGCAGGCTCTTCAGCCCACCAAAAGGGTGGATTTTCACCTGGAGACAGAATCAGGAAGAACCTTAGGTCTTCAGGCCTGCAAAAGAGGCATAGAATTTAATTCTTAAAAGTGGCCCCAAAATTAATGAAGTTGCCTTTGGTACCGTGAGGAAACCCTCACAAATACTCACTTCAGCAGCCTTAGGAAGCTGACAATAGGAACATTGTATCCAGGGTACAAATAGCCATTTAATATCCTTTATGAGGCAGATTAAGAAGAATTCCAACTGCTGCCATCTGTATGCAACAAGCTGTCCAAAATGGATATGGGGGTGAATTAGTGCAAACTGGAACAAGGAGTAAATAAATATAAGCTGTTTTGCAGATAAAACTAGGTTAATGATGCTCTAGACAGTCAGAATTCCCCCTGACCTTCTGAGTTACAAATACCTTTAATTTATTGGCAGCCAAGGATATGCTTCTTTTCTTTAGACAACATGCCAGGGTTCTTCAGTCCATCCCTGGTATATGAAACACAAGAACCAAACCTTTTGTTTACATCTAACTTCTGAATTTCTAGGGAAATAAAAGAAATCATGCAGGGAGTTATGTTAGTGTAGAATTTGTCCCCTGCTGCTTTACTCATCTCTGATGTAAAGTCACTGTGGCCATGGAGTTACAGTGGGGCTGACTTTGTCCAAAGTATCTGCAAATAGAAATGATATTACCATATGTACTATACTGCACTGTAACATTTCCCATCTGTTCCAGTCTCAGGAGAACAGCACTGAATCAAGCTGATTTCTTCCAAGGCAAACCACAGAGACAGCATTACACAAAATCATTAGCCCTCTGACTGAGCTAAGGGGAAAGGGAAGATCGTGTCCTGCTTGAAACCTTAATCACTTGATAAAAATTGGTTTAGTTATGAAGTTAGGCAAAGAGAAAAAGAAAAATCATACATTTTTTTCCCTACAGACCCTTGGGGTTTTATCTTGCAAGAAGCTCAAAGTACTCTGAGTTTGGTCGGTCTAGGCCAGTGTTTTACACCAGGTGCTGCACCTAGAGAGCAGTTTCCAGTGGTTCCCTTTAACTTAACTGAATCTGACTTTCATGATGCTTTGGCTCTCTCAGACTGGTTGTACAGTCTGGGAAACCTGCTTGTACACAATGACATTTCCAGTTTTTCTTTATTCTTGCCAGGACAGACCTACTGCAAGCCATGTTGCAAAGAACCCCTCTAGTGCTATAAACTATTCCTGGCCCTAGCTAAAATCAGGAATGCAGCAGTATATCTTTGAGATATAGCTTGGGAGTAATTTTGTTTGTTTGTCTGTTTTTAAAGTTCTGACAAAACATTGTGCTGCATTTTGGTAATTTTTTTTTCCCACATAATTGATCCTAGTAATGCTGAGCATGAAACTGTTGCTTTTCTTTAGACATATGTTAGGCCAGCTTCTTATGGGATAAGATTGGAAGTGTTCATGTGTTTAAATGTTCAAAATTAAGATTACCTGGACTCTGATTGCAGAAGTCTTCACTGAGTGGGCAGGATGTATGTTTGGAGAAACCAGTAAATCCATAAAATCATCAGTAATCACATCAGACCTTGAATTTATGTCAGTTTCTGCTTGCCTGAAGTCTTTGTGCCATTTGGCATCGTCCACTCTAAAGACAAGCAGCGCATAAAAATCAGATTACTGCAGAGGAGTGAGAATTTGTGCCAACCCTGCAACTAAATAGCCACAAATAAAATGATTGCAGCCTGCTGCTTATTTTTAGAGTGACACCAAGTGACACAAAAAGGTCATGTGCCAAAAAACCAGAGGGGATGGAAAAATCTCATAGGCATTTTATCAGAAATTGGAAGAGTGACTGAAAAATGAGGCACTGGTCCCTCGAAAAGGCCTTCAATGCACTGAATTAGGATTGAATTCTTGCTTACTGTGTGTCCTGAACTAATGCAAATGGTTACCCTTATTAAAAGGTTTGATTTGTCAGGCACTGAAGTCCTTCAGTTCCCACTAGAATAATTAGAAGTTGATGTTCTTCAGGTCTGATCCAAAGCCTGGTAAAATCAAGGGAGGTTCTGGTCAGGCAGCGTTCACTCTTCATCAGGAATGAGTGATACATGTTCTGCAGATTATAGCTGAAGGAGGTCTATCTCTGCTAAAAAGACAGGAGTGGAAATATAATTGCCTGAGTTAGAGAGTCAACCTTTGAGAGAGGAATTTGGAGAGAAAAATGCCAGGATAACATCTCAAGATAGATGGTCATTCAGGAATGTCTTCCTCCTTTGCAAAAAAATCAAGTTATGATGAGGAGTCTGAGGGGGAGACCTCATCATGGTCTACAGCTTCCTCACAAGGGGAAGCAGAGGGATAGGAGCTGATCTCTTCTCTCTGGTGACCAGTAACAGGATCTGAGGGAATGGCATGAAGCTGTGCCAGGGGAGGTTTAGGTTGGATATTAGGAAAAGGTTCTTCACTCAGAGGGTAGTGGAGCACTGGAACAGGCTCCCCAGGGAAGCAGTCACATCTCCAAGGCTGACAGAATTCCAGAAGCATCTGGACAATGCTCTTAAACATATGGTGTGGCTATTGGGGTTGTCCTGTGCATACATACACAGGAGTCAGACTCAATGTGATCTTTCTGGATCCCTTCCAACTGAGGACATTCTGTGATTCTGTGTTGTCAAGGAATAGCTAACAACAGAAGTAGTGTAACTAACTCTTGCATTCATCAGCTGTTTGTCTCAAAATGACTTATAAGTTCAGAAACAGGTATAACAATTCTATGGGCAACCCTCAAAAAGGTGATAGATACACAGCAGTCTGCTCTATCCTCCCCTCTTATGACTTAGTCTGAAGTGATAGTTTTGCCAAAACCAACCCCCACCAACTAAACCAACAAAAAAAACCCCTCCTTGCACTTTCCCCCCCCCCATTAGCAGTTTTGAAACAAGAGAAATTCTCTGCCATTGTTTTCCATGCTGGACACTAGCTGAAGCCATTGGGGCTGTTGTGTAATAATATCTCTGGTGGGAGCTGGCTGACCCCTCTTTCAAAGCAACATTTCTGTGTCAGGGTGACCTTTAGATGTTGCATGAAGAACATCATTCAAGGATGCCAACATGTGTGCCTGAGTAGAGCAATTGGTGGAACAGAAATGTTGAGACAGAACAATGTGACAGATTCTGCCACTTCAGAGGACTTTACCTTGGAGAAGAACAGTAGCTCTCTGAAGATCCAGGAGAAACATTAGAATTCTTAGCATAAATCAGACTTTGACAGATTAGGAAAAAGCCAATCATCTGCACAGAACATAGCCACAGTTTGTGTTTTACTTGGTTGCAAATATGCCATGAGGATATTTTTTCATCCTGACAGTTCTAAAAGCTGCAGGAAGGCTGCAGCATATGGAGCTTATAAAGAGGAACAAAGGGAACAAGCAGTGATTTGTTTGAAATGCAAATACTCGTGTAGGTGCAGGCCTGGCCTTTGGTTGGTTGATTGATTGATTCTGTTTTGTATCTGAAAGGCAGATTGGCTGGGTCTCAGAGCAAGGACAGTGTGGGCTACACTGCATAAGGATCCTTCACCTGAGAATCCAGCCCCTTCTATGTGTTGCCAGTAAACCACTACCTCTGACAGCGCAGTACATTATGATGATCAACCAGCATTCTTCTCTGCTGCTTTCTCTTGTTCTGCATCTGAGTAAAGAGGAAAACATCTGGGACTGGCACAGTGGCAGAGCTGTTCAAACACCAGCTTTTTTGGCAGGCCAGCATCCCTAGAAGTAAGAAAGCTTTGGTTTCAGTCTGAAAGCACAGGATGTAACCATCTTTTTTGGTGTGAAACTTGGGAAATCTGTGAACCATTCATTTACAGTCCTTTTCCATTCCACCCAGTAGCAGTTCTACCTCCTACAGGGCATGGAGCAGGAAAGGATTTTTAAGATGGATCCTCTCTGGTTTTTCACAGCCTGTGTTTAGGTAGTTTAGCACTTGCTATTTCATTCCTGATACCTTTGATCACATGGTGGACAAACCTTACAAAATGGGACATCAGTACCATTAAATGTGAAAATGTCCTGGTAGGTAAGTGTGCCCAAATGGGCCCTTGTGTCTTCTGGGAAAGATTCATTTAATTAGCAGGTTGTTGAAGACAATTCCAGCTGAGAGAATGTCTGTAGACCTTGCAGTTGAAAAAAACCCAAGAAGATCTTGTTAAACCATTTCTTTTCTTGTATTTCCACCTCTTTTCCTGACCCCTGTGAGACACTACTTCAGAGTTTTTGAAGGCTCAGCACTTAGCTGACAGGAGAACGTGCAGACAAACCAGGCCACTCTGCCTTGGCAAGCCAATTAGTTCATGATGAGAGCCTGTTTGTTTCCATTACTGATCACAGGATGGAATGACTATGTTTGATTTTCTTATAAACATCATCACAATCCCAGACAGGGAGCCCAAACCATTTGCTTCGAGGTAGACACTGTGGCATTCTTTTCTGTTCAGTAAATGGAAAGCAGCAATGCTGCAGGCACTGGGGTGGATTCCTCCATCTACTCCAGTGCAGGGAAGAATTATAGCATTTCCATTGAAAATGAACAGCATAGCTCCTTTTTACTTTGTCCTTTGGTTAAGCAGTGTATAAACCAGTGCTGGAATACACCAGAAATAGATATATTTACTATAGGAAAAAAAAGTGAAAAACACTTTTTGAAGCAGCCATTCTGGAAAGCAAATTACCAAACCTGGTCAGAGTAAGAAAGCACAGGCTTTGTACAGTTAAAAGTCAGTAAAAAAGCAACAGAAAGACCCTTCTTAGCTTCAGCAGACTTTGGATGTAGTCAGAGGCAAGGCCTCCTTCATCTCAGTGCTTTAGCCTTTACCAGATTCACTTTAAATAATACCAAACCCTGCTCATTTCACTGGTGGTGTTTGTTATCAGACTGTCACAGGTCAAAGCTCCTCAGTTTTGTTTCTCAAGCCACAACCAAGCAGCTGCTGGAGGGTCCTGAGTCATGTCATGTCTGTGTGGACTATTGCCCTTTCTGAGAGAGAACCAGACAAGTTCAAGATGTTCTTTTAATTTCTAACCACTGAGTCACATCTCTGCAAATGGGAGATGTGAGTCTGCTCCTAATGCAATAGCTGGACATATGCTTGCTCCAAAGTGGAAAAGCCTGTGGTTTTTGAGGATGCTATTAGGAGATTTTTTCCCTTTTGCCATATAAATGTGGTTAGGTCACGATCACAGCACTTGCACAAGAGCAAAGCCAAAATCAACTGCAAAACAGGTCAGCTTCTCAGGTCGTAGCACTTGATAGCAAATTCCTCTTCATCTCACTGGGATCAGGATCATGTCCCATATGGCACCTGTCATCCTTCAGGCCTACAGCAAACATACTTGTTTCCCCCTGTACACATCTGGGCTCTTTTATGGTACCACACTTAAAGTCCTTTGAGACTAAAGGGTGATTTTCTCTTCAGTTTTCCCTATTGGTCTGCTTACATACAGCTGCTGGTCTGCTTAGAAAATGGGAAATAATTCAAACTTGGCATATGATAAAGATTGTGTTGCCTTTTTTTCTTTTCTTCACTTTGTAGGCTGGCCCAGGGAAATGCTACCCACAACAAAATCCTAAAAAAAGAAAGTGACTGTCCAGTAAACAGCCTAAATGCAGAGTTATTCAGGCTTTCAAATATTAAATGTTAACATTTGTACAGTGGATCAGAGACTGACACAGCCTCCAGCAAACCATTGCAATAACTGCCATAGGACTAATGTGCTTTGTAGACACTGTGTTTAGGACTTTGGGAAGAAGAAGAAGGTTTTGCATTGCCATAGATGAATACTGTTGAGTTCTAATATCTTTTTTTAAAGTCCTACTCTAATATATATGTTTAGGAATCAATAAGAAGAGGTGGTTAAGGCAAGTATGTGACTGTTTTACCACAAGTCTAGACATTGGCAAGGCAACTATTTTATAACCTTATTATTCCTGTACGTTACTTGCCAGTGCTTTAGCACAAATCAGCTTTCCAAAGGATTTTGGAGCTAGCACTTAATCTTTATGAGCAATGCAAAATGCATTATGTCATAACATGCTGACACTCAGATCTACATCTGAGCACAGAGGGGGTGTCTTGAACAGCCTAAGCCTTCCCAGATGTAAGTTTCCTTTGGAAACCTATTTAATACTTCCATTCTGCCAAGGGCCACAATGATTTTCATTGCATTTCATTTCGCTTCTCCCAGCTTATTTCTTAATTCATTTAACAATGTCCAAGAAGTTAGAAGCAAATATGAATGTCATTAGAGCCATATGTCTTCAGGTTTTTTTGGTCCCTTTTCTTTCTGATCAATGATGCCATCTACTGCAGGATAACTGAATGACAACCTCCCAAAAAACACGCAGAGAAATCTGCTTTGTTTCCACATTACTGTAAAATTATGTCAGTCGTTTTGTGACAGATTCCACATTTGCATGCTTTTCATCGATGTTGTTGACTAAAATATGGAAAGGTAAGTATTCTTAAGTCTGGAAAAAATGGTTGAGAAAAGCCTCTGCTTCAGAAAAGAGCAACTGGCTTGAAAACAGAACCTTTTCTAACCAGCAGTGTGAAAAATATGGGGAAAACCAAGGCTTTTCTGCTCCCCATTTGAACTGTCCTCTTTACTGTAAGGCAGGATCACACCTCTGGAAATAACAAAATGAATCAATGAAAAAGAAGTGAGGATGAAATAAAAATTGACATGAAACTGCAATCTTTAGATATGAATTTCCATTGAATAAGAAATTTCTTGTCCTTTTAGGCTGATAACAAGCACTAACCTCCTCCACTTCGGTACTTTGATGGTCTTCTGCCTCCCACAGTATGCTGCTTTTGAGGTCGTCTTCTATGCAGCAAACCACTGGTACACTGAGCAACTCAGCTTTGGCCACTTAGTAATTCAGGTTCTTTCATGAGTCAGTAGAGAGACTCTAAAGAAGATTTCATTCATAAGTCTGCTCTTCTCAGTTTTCAAATACATTGCAGCCTTCTTGTTTGTCAGGAAACATTTGTCATCACGCCTGTCAAGGCTGGGCAGTTTGTTTTTTTCATAAGTGAAATCCTGATTTCTTAAAGGAGGAAAAGTGTTTCTGGCAGAAACAGACAGCAATTGATTAAGCAAGTAAATCAGTTTGTTTACCTGGGATCCACTGACACAATTCTGCAGTGTGAGAGCTGGGAAACTAAGCAACTTCTATAGAAACTGAATCCAGCTTGGCAGACTGAGGAAAGGTGTCTAGATCCTCTTGGGGGAGGTAATGATTGTTAGATGGTGCCCTTTGAAGCAGCATCCTCTGATTCTGTGACCCTGTGTCGTGGTGGATGTGAGGCAGATGATGTACTGGGAGATGATGTACAGTTCTCTTGTGCAGGATCTGAAGTTCCTGGTGAGGCCCAAAAGGTGGAAAAGCAAAGGAGAAAGGAAATTTTTAAGTGATTCAAAGTGTCTGAAGGGGATTGGTTTTCATATGCCACTGGAATGTTTTAGATTTTGAGATTTTTTTGTCTTGTTCAAGGAAGGTAAAATGCTGATTCCCAGTGTGATATAAGGAGCAAAAAAAGGGGTTTGAAAATGGCTGAAATTGCCTTTATTTTTCTTTCTGTCAGTATTTGTGGGTATCTGTTCCCATACCCATGCTCTTTGGCATGGTGCACACTTGGACTTGTTTCCTCACTTCTCATGCTTCTGCTTCAGTCTCTTTTTTTTTCTGTTTGATTTCATCTATCCCCTAACATACAAACTTGCCTTTTCATCTTCCCTGAATCCTCTTGGTTTTTGCATCTGAACAGTTCACCTTCTGTATTGCCTGAGCTTAGTTTTTCAGAGTGTACCTTTCCCAGTGTCTCACTCAGTTTTTTTTTCCTTGTCTGTATCAACTTGAGTTTTTCCTCTGTGTCACCCATGAAGTTCATCACTACCTTGTGTGAGCTCTGTAAGGGGAGTACCACCAAGACCTCCTGGTTCATGGACTAGAGAATCAGAATGGGTACCCCAAAAAAGTGTGCTAACATGGTGGTGGAAAAGAGAAAATGCAGATAAAAGCTGCAGCATGTGAGAAAAGAAAAAGGAACTGCATAACCCATAGGAAGGGACTGCATGATAAATTTGGACTCAGTCTCATGCTTCTTAATTATGACCATTACAACAATTTGATGTCATTCAGAATTTTCTGTCTGGAGCCAGTGGTAATTTTAATGTCAGAGCTTTGAATTACATCTTTTGGGGTTGGGTTTTGTTTTTGGGGGTTTGTTTTGTTTTGTTTTTTGTTTTTTTTTTTAATATTTGAAAGTTGCTGTGGAGTAGGTAACTTTATTCTGATATTAAAGTTTTAAGGACAGTGTAGGTACACAAATAGTCCTTTCTCCAGAATTTTGTGTTTGTAAACATAATTAATTTGATTTATTAATGGAAAAAAAAGGTAACTTCAATATTCAAGATATCCACTGGTAGTTATATTTGCAGTCTGAGACTTCTAATAACTTCTACAAAACTTAGAAGGGTCTTGTCTAACTTGTACAGTTAGTTTTATGTTGGTTTCTTAAATGACCAAGCTTCCTGGCTCTTGTTTCTCTCAGAAAATACAAAGCCCAAATTTAATGTTTGAAGCTGGTTTTCCTAAGTCTCTGCCAATTCATTATCTACAACAAATCTAATCAGTGGAATCACTGTTGGAAGCAATTCTCAAAGGCATGAATGCTGCAGTTAACCACTGTTTTATCTGATCATACAGCCCCCTTGTGACGTTGGAGCAGGACCAGATGACACAGTCATTGCAAACCAGTTGGGCAAATGAACGGGAAGGTTCCTTTAGCTCTGTCGCATCCCTTGGCTTTCAAAAACCACTTTGGAAACACTCGGTGCTAGCTATGAATGCAAGATGTTGGTGACAAGAGTTGCTGTTGGACAGATGGCTTATTCCACATCCGTGTGGAAATGCTCCTGTTGGCACACAGGGGCACATGTTATGCTTGTTGGAGAGATTTGGCACGTTTTCCTCCCTAGCTGCACCAGAGAATTCAGCTGCTAATTACAGAGTAACTCAGTCTGACACCGAAATTACTCAAGACGGAAGATTATCACGCAATTAATTGGGCTTTGGATCAGCTCCAGGAGGTTTCCATTGATGTCTATTTATAGATTCAGAGCAGACTCTGCAGTTGATGTAACAGATCCTCCCAGTGCCTGAAGAGAAGCATTTATTTAGCCTTTTGCATCACACACACGAGCTATAGTACAGTAGAAAGCAAACCAGATTATCCAACAACTTTCATGTTATTCTTCTTTGATTTGGAAAACACATTTGAAATAATATTGATCAGTATTTCATCTTTCTTTCCAGTTGCAGGATGTACCCATCTTGGGCAGGCTTATGCTGACAGGGATGTTTGGAAACCAGAGCCCTGCCAAATCTGTGTGTGCGACTCAGGGTCTGTTCTCTGCGATGACATCATCTGTGATGAACAGGAGCTAGACTGTCCCAACCCAGAGATTCCCTTTGGAGAGTGCTGTCCAGTTTGTCCACAGACAACACCACAACCTACAAGAGTAAGTTTGTCCTCAGTGTTGTTACTTTGCTGTTGCCACCTTCTCAATCCGTGTCAACATCAACTCATTTTCTTTTAGATGCTGTTAAACACTTTTAAATGCTAAGCTTCTAGCAAGGCAAATAATGGGTGTTATTTTTCCAAATCAAATTTAAAAAAGGCCACCTTGAACTTTCACAGCTTGATCTTTTGTGTTAAATTCAAGAAATACTTCTGTATTCCATCAGAGAGTTGGTACTGGATCTGATAAAGTACTTGTTAGTTCTTCGAGCTATGCAGCTGAAAGCGTGCAGCCCTTCAGTCCAGTTTCGGGTAGACAACAGGCACAGATAAATAGTATGAAGGGGCAAAGGGCAACAATTAGCCATCACACTTTCCATTTTACAGAGAAGAATAGGAATAATGTCCACAGCTTGTTTGTTGACTGAATCCTCAGTCTATATCCAAGAAACTAATGACAACACAGAGTTAAAGAAAGTTAGGCAGTTTTCACAGCATACTGCAAGTCTGCATTCCTTATCAACTCAATTCTACCTCATCACAGAGTAAATTTCCTTTTCCAGAGTTATTGCTGACTTAATGCCCTGTAAAAGAAAGGTGATTTAAGCTCTACATCCCTAATTCATCATCATCTTACTTGTAGACACCAACGTTATCTAAACGAGTTGCAGCAATTTAACCTCAGGGAAACCAGGAATATTAGTGCACGCCAAGTCTCCTGCCTAAAGTGCTTCAGGGAGTGAGCCAGCTACCCTGAGCATTTCATCCTCCCTCGAGGTCTATGAGATTCTATTAAAGTTCATAGATTTCCAAAGGCACATTGGAGATTCTTATCCAAAAGATAAGAGAGGGAAAGAGATGGGAAGATGGGAGAGAGAAAGAGAGAAGATGTATTTCTGCACCTCTGCAGTGTATCTGTATGTCTAAACATGAAATGTCGTGTACAAAAATGCCACCTAGTGTTGGTTGCACTGTGGTAGTGCAACTGGAGTGCTTCCAGGTTTACCTGAGCTGCTCCACTGAACAGTTAGAGAGGTCTAAATGAGTGGTGCATAGAAGCACACTGGAGATTTAAGCATATCTCCTTCTCTTGTTGAGTCTAGAGACTCTTTTATCAGTTTCATGGTTTCTGATAGTAAAAGACACAAGAAGTACTCACTCCAGCTTCTGTCTGTGTAAGAGTGTGATCAGCCCACTGGAAACTGTCCTACTGGCCTTGGGTGGTGTATAGGGAAACACCAGCTTGAAAGGTCCAAGCTGAATGTATTCTTTGCTACCACAAGCAGATGAATATATCACAGCTGTTCTGAACTATTAATTGAGAATCCAGATAGTAATGTGTAACTGAATTATTAACTGAAAAATTAATAAATTGGAGGAGTAGATCTAAGAATTAAAATTAGCTACATTGTCACACTCAACATGCTGAGAAGGATACAACTGTGCCTGACAGCTTTCCAGGGTGGACTTCTATCCCTATTGTAGTCAATGGTAAAGCTCTACTGACTTCATTGGTGCCATGGTTTTGCCTACAGGAGAGATGTAGCTTTATGGATGAAGCATGACAATGCAGATGGACTGACCAAAAACCCTGCAGCTTTTAAATATACTGAATAAGAATAAATGGAATTCATGTGATAAATTGATATTCCAATGTCTAAATGTGTTTTCCTCTAGTTTATGTTTTTTCTCCAGGTTTTGGGTTTCTTTTTATTTTCTTTCTTCATTTAATTACTTTTCCTTGTTTTCTTTTTTTTTCCCTAGATTCCTGGAGTAGTCAGCAGAGGTCCCAAAGGAGATCCTGTAAGTGCAGATTTTTATTTTTTTCCCCCAAGAAAAATGACAAAATCAAGAGCCAGTTCCTCTCCTACTGTGTATATATATCCCATTCAAGCTGCTTGCAATATCCACCTTTCACTGATGTCTGCACTGTCTGCAGGACTGTGCCATAGAGTTATTTTGAACTAGCCCTTTCCCATCCACAGAACTCTCAAAAATTGAAACCTGAAAAAGAGGGAGAGAGTTTAGTCCAAACTATTACTTTGTGTGTGTGTGTCAGAGGGTTTTGGGTTTTTTTGTTTGGTTTTAGTGTATCTTCCCAGTAGGGAAAAAGAAAATAATCCATGGACTCCACTAACAGTAGAAATTTTAGATTCAGGAATTGACCTGTTTAATATTTCTGGTATATTTGATCAAATATCAATTGCAATTAATTCTCCAGCAGCTAAGAAGTGTTCCCATGTGTGAATTTTGCCTAGTGTCTGTGTCTTTCCTGAATGTTCAGTTGTGGCCTTAGCTGTGTTTAATAGAGCAATATTCCCACCACCGTCACACAGACTTTGTTATGAATGGAAGGATTCATCCTGCAATGCCCTTACAGTTGGAGGCCAGTGCCAATGTCTCTGTCTGCTTTGTTTGTGTCTTTGCAGGGTTCTCCTGGGATTCCAGGCAGGAATGGTCCCCCTGGCCCTCCAGGAGCACCAGGGAGTCCTGGAGCTCCTGGCCCACCTGGGATCTGCCAGTCGTGTCCCAGTATCAGCGGAGGGGTAAGTCATCATTACCTTGTTGCTCATGAACATGCAAAGCAATACTGCAGGCACCTATCCTTTGCATCTTCACATGTACTTTGTGTTCAGTTTGGGGGTTTGTCCACAAAATTTGGCTAGAGTGCAATTAAATCTCTGCCTTATCTTATATTTTTAAAAGTTTTGGAGCCAGACCAGATGAAGGACTCAGAAATAATCTGACCAGAAGGACAGGAGGAAGTATGGCCCCTCAAGATCAAGGGTTAGGGAACTCTCATGCTTTCCTGTATTTTATCCAATTCACATTTAATAAAGAAACATTCCCAGGACACATGTAGATGTGGCAATTCATGACATGGTTTAGTAGCATGGTGGTGTTGGGTTAATGGTTGGACTGGATGATCTTGGAGGTCTTTTCCAACCTTAAGGATTCTGTGATTCTCTGATTCTAATTTGCTACTTTTGAACATAGGCCACTGTTTATGGCTCCCATGTATGCTTCCCATCCCCAGGTAAGCTAAAAAAATGAGGAAAGACATCTTGGTTTTGTTTAATTCAGAAAGGGATTACATATGAAAGACTGAGCTTCTGGGATAGGTGCCCATGGATCAGTTAACTGCTCTCAATGTACACCACAGTAATACACCAAAAGAGAGAGCCAGAGGTTTTGAGTTGGCAGATACAGACAGAGGGGAGGATGACAGGGCAGATTAGTCACCCATTCCCATACTGTATCAAAGATGTTCTGTTGAACCCTGACAAAGAGGGTTAACGTCAGTAGCACAGGAGTCTTGTTGTACCTGGAAAGTGAAGGAGCTGGGTCCACAGTGGTTTGGGTTGTCAGGCAGGACACTGGACGTATTCAACCTTTCCTGCTCAACCACCTGTGCTCCATTAATGTATAAACTGCATGAATACTGCATTATTCAAGAGTATGTGCATAATAAAACCAAAATATGTCAATTAAGAGACTTACATGGGAATTCCTTGAAGAACTGACTGTAGAATTTTCATATATAAGCATTATTTTATGGACATAGTTGTGTTAAAGATGCTGTCTTCCCTCAGTGACATGGTCAGTGTGAAGGGAGAAAGGGAAGGAAGGAAAATGGTATTAGGAAAAAAAGTGTAAAACTCAGTGTTCTGGGATGTGTACATTCCCATGCATGAGGTAAGAAAAATGATTTGTAACTCATGAAAGGACAGAATTAGACATAGGTAACAGAATTTTTTGGCTACAAAATACTCTGAAATGAGATATTAATTAGTCACCAAAAAAAATAAATTAGGAAAATAATAATAATAAACTATTGCATTCTTCGGTGCAACAGAAAATATTTCATCAACTTCCTTGAGTGAAAACTAAGTCCAGCAGAAAATTGATAGAGGGAACAGAGGGAAAAGGTTAAAAGGAGTCAAACAAGACTAAGAGCAGAGAGAATGTTTCAGCTGAGGCCCAGCTGTCAAGATGAAAACTGGATGTGCACAGAATAGGGAGCTAACATTGTCATGACCTCAAAAGAAAGATATTGCCTGGACTTCTCCTACAGGTGACTTAAACATGTGGCAGCTACATGTGAAGCATGTACTACTCAGTAGATACAATGAGTTGGTTCCATACATTTCTTCACCCAGAGGGTTATCAGGCATTGGCACAGGCTGCCCAGGGAGGTGGTGGAGTCACCATCCCTGGAGGGGTTCAAAAACCATGTAGCTATGCTGCTTGGGAACATGGTCTCGTGGTGAGCATGGCAGTGTTGGGTGGACGGTTGGACTCAATGATCTCAGAGGTCTTTTCCAACCACAGTGATTTACCATGCCCATGTGAGAAAAGACTTCTATGATTTATAGCAATCACCTTTTTTTCTTTTTTTTTTCTTTCTGTTTTTGTCTATTTCTTTTACAGAGTTTTTCTCCACAGTATGACTCCTATGATGTGAAGGCTNCATGGCAGTGTTGGGTGGACGGTTGGACTCAATGATCTCAGAGGTCTTTTCCAACCACAGTGATTTACCATGCCCATGTGAGAAAAGACTTCTATGATTTATAGCAATCACCTTTTTTTTTCTTTTTTTTTTTCTTTCTGTTTTTCTCTATTTCTTTTACAGAGTTTTTCTCCACAGTATGACTCCTATGATGTGAAGGCTGGTTCAGCTGGTATCGGTTACCCACAGCCCATTGTAAGATGATGTTGACTTTTTTCTGTCCTTTCTGGTTTTTGTTTTTTTTTTTTTTTAAAGAACAAATTTTCTGCTCATAGATTATACCTTGGATGTGTGTGTATCCTGATTTTAATTTAGCAAGATGAGTTTTAATTTAATTGGTGCCTGCAAGTTGAATGTGATGTAAAGCAGCAGTTTGCTTGGCTGAATCATTCTAGGAAGTAACTTTTATTATCTAGAGTTGTTGCCTTTTCTCTCTCCTGATTCCTTTTCTTACTTTGTTCTTTGTCATCTGTCTCTGCTTCACTTTCTTACACTGCCTAAATATTTCTCCCTTTTATACCTTTCTCATTTATCTGCTTACATATTCTACTAACTCCTTCCTTCCCTTTATCACTTTTTAGCTCTTCCACTCTCCCTAATTACTTCACTCATTCAGCAGTATTCTCTTTACTCAGTATGATGCTTTTGTTTACTGTCCTACAACTCAAATTTGCCTGATAACAAGTAAACCACTTTTAATCTTTTAATAATTCCTTTCCATCCCAGAAGCAGTCAAAAGCCTTTCACTGTTTTCTTTTTACAGTTACCATTGTTTTACCCACAGCTATTCAGAGTGTACTAAGGATGCTGTGACTGCCTGCTGGGCCTGGCTTAAGCTTCTCACCGTTTTTTTTAGTGAGATAAAGCATAGATTGACTGAAAAAGTTATGCATGAGCCACACTTCCCATATAAGATATATCTGTGAGCTGCACTTCATGGTCTTTCTTGTAGGCACTGGGATTTAGAGATACTCACCACTGGTGACACAGGGTATTCTTGATTCATGCAATCTGCTACATAGAGAATGTGGTGAATTGCTGCTAGTTGAAACTGGCTGCTGCTTCATTAAGCTGAATTATTATTTTCAGTCCAAGGCTGCTTAACAAGGTTTGGATCTCATGTGTTTTAACCTATCAAGGCAGTTCTGAGCAAACTGTTATTTCTCAGGGCTCCATCAGATCATCTTGTGAAATAAATTCTACTAATCATGAGAGCTGCTTTTCCTGAAATATGGTTCATTATTTTCTCACCTGTATTTTACTGCCTCCTTCATTTGCTCACATGATCATCCATGCACTGATCTTCTTTAACCACCTGGCTTTGTATTTCTTTATTCATTTGTTCATATTCAGCTTCTCACAGGTTTTGCCCACAGCTTATCACATCAGCTACCTTTGGCTTCTCAGTGTCTTAACATGGGATGTGTTGAGCCAGGCAGATAACCAAGACACCTTTCAGTTAACAAGTATGATTACTCCTCTCTATTTTGGCATCTTCCCTTGAGGTGCTTAGTGATTTCTTGTGCTCTGATCCCCAGACTTGGGTTAAAAAAAAATAAACCAACTTAACTGTGCACCTTCAGCCAGGATTGTCTGTACACTTTCAGGTCATAGGATATCTTGTATTGCATCATGCAATACATGACTGCAAAGTAAGTAACAGCAGTTACAGGCAGATGTGATTAAAATCACTAGAACTTAGTAATGCTTATCATGAACATTACATAAATTAATTTATTCATTTATAACTTTAATATATTTGTTTTCAACTTAAAGCACTCAGTTTGAATGAATCTCTAACCTGAAATAATTTGGAAGAGTAATACAATGAAAAAATGCCAACTATAGCACCAACATGTGTTCATGCCTGGTATTTCCTGTGTCACACATCTCTCTGTTACTGTCTTGCCAGTGACTTTCTACTGCTTGTAGACTGATTTTTGCACTTTACATCACAGTTTCTCTTTACCTGCTCATATAACCTCCACATGTTGTCTGTGTCTCTTTCCAGCAGTGTACATACTCTAACTGAAGTATGCTTGTTTGTTTGTTCACAGCCTGGAGATGCTAGCAGCAAACAAATGTCATATCTAACAACTGTTTTATCTCCTCAGTGTGCACCTTGAGAAAAAGATCATCTTGTTTGTTTATAGCCACATGTCTAACTAGTCAATTGCAACTGATGGGTTGATGGCTTTAATTTAGGTGGAATCTAAAGTTAGGTGGAATCTAGAATTCTAACAGCTAACTGCAAGGGGCTGTTCACACATTGAAGGCAACCTGATTTACCCAGATGCTAGTTGCTCTACTACTTGGGTGTACTTCTTGTCCTAGAAAACAGCAAATACTACAATTATTCTCTTTTTTTAGACCAAAGACAACCTGTGAACTAATAGTAAAATAGTAAATGTGCAGTATAATAGCATGCTATACTATTTATACTAGTATAGTATAGCAATACTCTTAATCTTGTTCTTATGAAATGTAGGTTCATGTAAGATCTGTCATACAGGACCTATTCTGACACAATATGACAATACCCCATGAAACACATTATGGGCAATAATAAGCTGTGGAATATACTGCAGTACACAGTGATTGTCTTGCAGTTCACACACTTCAGTTGTTTTGGCTGTATGGAACCCATGAGCAGCTTAATTTCTCAAAAGCTTTTTTTTTTTTTAAAGACCCACAGATAGCTGCAGTAAATAACTCAGCTAATTTTTAAATGTTTTCTGTTTTGCAGTATCAAATGCTTCTGTGGTTGTTGCAACAGGAAATAGAAATAGTTGCACTTTTCCCAAATGGAGAATTTCCTTAGCAGTATTTTACTCCTTTTTTACCAGTTAAAATAAGGAACAGAATTCTTGATTTGAGTTAAACCCTATATATACTAAAGTTTCACCTGTGAGTCCTTTGGTTAATCCAGACTTCATTTTTTTTCTTATGGCTTAATACTGTTAAAGTTCAACAAAGATTAAAATACTGGTGAAAATGCTTACCTTACTGACAGCAACAAATATATGCCTTAATTCAGTATACCTGCAAGTCCTGAGAAGTTTAGGGTCATAAACACAGTTCATCACACAAAGTTCTTCACATGGGTTATATATGCATGTGTCATATAGTCCCTGAAGGCAGAAGAGAAAAAGTTGAATTCATTTTAGAAAGCAAAATCTGGCATCTAGAGACTAACAGGCCAGTAGAGTAGTGCACTTCAGCACTGAAGATGCAGTGTTAGGCTGATCAATGCCAGAGAAGCTGAAGCTGATTTACTTTGTTTAACAAGTGAAAAGTTCTAGTTATCTGTTCTTCCAGTTTAGGTAGCTGAAAAGCTGAGCTGACAGAATCCTTCTGGGGCTCTAGAGAAGGGGAACAGTGACTCCAAATTAAAAATTACAGCTTTGAAAATATCTTGTGGAGTACATGAGCTAAGGCTGCAAAGAGAAACCTGGTGATGGCTTTCTGAAGAGACTGTAGGTACCTGACAATATATTTAGCTATGTGTGCATATATATGTACACACACTGTGGCTTTTTCTCTATACTAATATGCAAAAATTTATTTCACAGTTATTGGTGACTATTACAACTGCATGAAGCCTTAAAGCTATGTTACATTAATACACTGACTACTTTTTAATCTGCACTCTAGAGCGGCTTTCCAGGACCCCCTGGCCCCAGTGGCCCCCCTGGCCCACCTGGTCATGCAGGTCCCCCAGTAAGTAAAATTAATCTTTTCTTAATCATCTCATATTCTTTTATATGGGTTTTTCTTTTGTCATAAATATTAGGTACTTTTTCAATCAGTAAATCTAGATAATATGCTGGAGAGCTTCATGGACAAATTTCTTCTAATAATTGGGCTGTACCATCTCTGCACCCACTAAGACTCAATGGCTAGATACTGTGCTTGCTTAAACCCATGTGTTGCTCTGAGCCTTCTGCAGTTCTGTGAGGTGTCAGCTAAGGTGGTCTTTAAGACATGCCACTGCTTGTCCTCCTCTGTTAAGGTTCCTAAATATTTATTCATACAAACAATTAACAGGACAAAAGTGGGAAACCTAATAGATATTCAGTGAACACACAAAGGGTCTGAGTTTTTTGATCTACATCTCCTTTTAGAGGAGTAGTTTTAATTCTTATTTCATGGAGGCATTTTCTACTTGGTCCTGCTGATTCAGCTTTGGTCATTTGTTGACAGTTCTGACTACCATTTTCCTTATGATTATGAGATGATTACAAAATACAGCAGCACCATGGAATGATGAATATAATTACTCACATCTTAACTGGTTTTTTGCTGCATTGTAGGGCTCTGCTGGATACCAAGGTTCCCCTGGAGAACCAGGACAGCCTGGCCCTCCTGTACGTATACATTACCTATCCCTACTTATCTTAAAGGCATCAATCTTGTGTCATCACTGGAGTGGATTGAAATTGTACAGTTCATCCTGTCTGTTTACTATCATGTATGCCAAATGTACAAGTATTTTATGCATTTTTTTTTATTTGAAAGAGACTTAATATTTTTTATTATTATAGTTAATGTTAATTGTTTTTTTCTCCAGGGACCTCCAGGCCCTATTGGAATGATAGGCCCAGCTGGTCCACCAGGAAAAGATGTAAGTTCTCTGTTAGTCATTCAGTCTTTGATAGATGGGAGGGAAGAAAGTTGATTAAATGGTAAGACAGCAGAGCACAGTGATACCATTGCATTTAAGATTAGGTAACATCTCTCTGTTTCTCAATTTGACAACATGACTGTGAGAAACTAGATTTGGCTTACATTAGGTGTATTTCAAAATAATTTTCAATTTTAGCAGGCAATTTGATAGGCACAGTTTAAAAAGAGTAAGAAAACCTAAGCTTGACATATGCTATTTTGATCTGGTGCAAAATAAATGAGCTGCTATAAAGCAAAGCAGACAGCAGTGGTAGTTGTCTGCTCCCTTCAAATCTTGCTTTGAGAGTTCAGGCTGTTAAAACCATCTTCAGGTCACAGCTGCGAGTCCTGAACAGGTTCGGTACAAGACCAGAGAAGCAGCAAAATTTTTTGTACATTTTGAGGGTAAATAAAATTAAGATTACTGTGATCAATTTTTTCCTAGAAGTTAGCTTGAAATAAATTAGAAGCTAAAATAATCTTAAAAATTGAGCTTATAAATTCTGGCAAGTGCTTTTCAGAAGGTAATTATATGGTGGACCGTCACCACACTGTAATCTTTTCCACTGCCTTTAGTGAAATTTTGACCTGATGATTCTGATTCACCTTGATCTACTAAGACTCTTTCTTTGCTAATAATGAGAAATAGCAAAAGAGTAAAAAACCAAAAATTACTTTCTTTCAATAGGGAGAACCAGGAAGACCAGGCAGAAATGGAGACCGTGGAATCCCTGGATTACCGGTATGGAAAAACTACCAATAACAATGGTTTTCTAATTGGAAGTTTTGTTTTCCTATTTTAAGTTAGTCAAGTGAACATGACACACAATGAATGTTGGCTTGTACCCTCTTTACAGTAACTATGTGATTTATTAATCTTTCTATGTTTGTGTGTTTAGGGTCACAAGGGACACCCTGGAATGCCTGGGATGCCTGGGATGAAAGGTCAACGAGTAAGTATTGAGTATATTGCACGTAGCTGACTCTGTTACTCTGCTTGAGGTATGGGTGTTGCATTTCTATGGTCTTTCAGGTATCATTCCCAACTACAGAGTCTGAACCACAGTATAAGGGCCAATTCCTGGCCAGTGTAATTTGGCCTTCTGTAACAAAGACTGTTAAATTTTATCTAGTTACCTCAACTGTAGAGCTCCATCCCCAATGCTGGGCTGAAGCATGCTCTCCAGAAAAGCATCTGCTCTTAGCTAATGGCCATGGAGAGATGGAGGATTCCAAATTTTTTTCCCCCCAAAAAAAGTTCCAATAGCTGATAGCACTCCTTATTAAAATATGCCCCTTTAGATGACTTTGTCTCGAAGCTCGATTTTGGCCAAGAAGAATTGAAGTTTTCTAGAACATGAGAGGAATACTATTCACAGACATGGTTTTCCTTTTCCACAGGGTTTTGATGGAAAAGATGGTGCCAGAGGTGAAAGTGGTGCTCCTGGTCCAAAGGTAAAACACCTACAGTGTCATCTTTGTAATAGGCAGACTAACACCCCCCATCACTTGTTAGGTAGCTATACTTTGCATATTACACAATTAGAAAAATCCATTAAATATTAAAGGAACTCACTGAGTATCTCTGTGAAAAGGATGAGAATCATTCCAAAGGAGTTAGACTTTCTGAACCACATCACAGCTGGATTTTCCAGCCATAAAAAGATGAGACTCCAAAATGAAAATGATCCAGGCCTGGATCATTTGAGTTTATTGTATATTAAAGGCTTCAATCTTTCTGACTTTTTTTTTTTTTCTGTATAAATATTTTATTCTGTCACTTGCTTAGACTTCTCAGACCTCACAGACCTCAGTTCAGCTGAGGACACTCAGTACCATGCAGAAAGGGGCAATGGATTGGGCTGTCTTGTTTCTGTGTCTCTTCCCCTTGAATAAAACAAAAAGTGTTCACTCCACTGTTGGTGCATTCTTTCCATAACAGGGTGAAACTGGTCTTCCTGGAGCAAACGGAGCACCGGGCCAACCGGTAAGGATGTGTATCCCGGAGCATTTACATGGAAGTGCCAAAGGCTCTTCCTGGTTAATTGAGTTACTCATCTTTCCTTTGACTCTCAATTATCCCACCACGTGCACTGAACAATACTGAGATATGCCAATAAGAGCAGTGTCTCCTTCCTCAGCCATATTAGTTTGCAAGCTATTCAACAGACTCATTTTCTTCTGTTTTCTAGGGACCAAGAGGTCCAGCTGGCGAAAGAGGAAGACCTGGGAATCCTGGTGGCCCTGTAAGTACTTTGAGCTGCTGCCCTTATCCAGAAGCAGCACTTAGTTTGTTTCAATATGTTCAGAATTCCCCACTCCCTAGATTTACCTTCAAACAGTTGTAATGCAAAGGATTAGAGAAGGCTACAGCAGTTGTAAAACCACACAGGAAAACTTCTCGGTCCCCTGTTAAAGATGTAAAACTTACAACTCACAATGTGTTCACTACCTGATTTTCTGTTTCATGTTTTAAAGTGAATAGATTACAACTTGAGGGAGAGTTCAGTGTTTCAGCATGAGCTCAGCCAAGAGGAATAAGGAGGAGGAGCAGAAGCAAAGAGCAGCAGCAGAAGGCAGGGCAGAGAGAGGAAAATATGCAATCTCAGGAGTAACTTACAGGAAAAAGATAAAATTGCTCTTTGCCTGAAATTACACGTTCTTTTTCTGAAGGAAGTCATAGTTCATAGTGTTAACACAATCAATTAACAGCTAAAGCATAATCATCAGCCTCCTGTTAGTACAAACACTGTATAACCTGAGTAGAGGACCTGGTCCAACACATCCTCAGGACAGTTAACAGGGTTTAAATCATATCATTGGTGGTTAGGTTTCTGGAGTCAGTCTTTTATGTGAAGCAGAAGTAACTAATACTTTGAAATATAAATCTGTTTTGATCTCCTTTGTTTAACCAGAAGAGCTGTCCACACAGATGATGCTTTGTGGCTGTTATTTACTTAAGAAGTGTAGGAAGGATACATTTTTGCAACTTGCTGCCTCATGGTTACACTACAAGTCACCTAAAGTCTTGGACATTCCTTCATAACTTAGTTAATTATTTAGGATTTCACAGTGTGAGGAATCCTTGAGTCTTGGTCAACTGAGTGTGAATGTACAGACACAGAAATGGTCTGTGAGTCATGGGCATGAAAGCATGTGGGTTCTGTGTGCAGGGTAGTGCTCTGTACCCACCACCTCTCTTCTTTCTCTAGGGTGCCCATGGCAAAGATGGAGCTCCAGGAGCAGCAGGCCCACCCGTAAGATGATTTACAGATGTTTGTCTTCAAGTATTTGTGTTGCTCAAGTCTAGTTAGTTCCAGCTGATGTTTTGCAGTGCCAGCAGACCCAAAACTGGGAGTGCTCTGGGTTAAGAAGGAGCATTTTTTTAGGGCCAGGTTGTATGGGGGCCCTGAGCGACCTGACCTATTAGAAGATGTCCCTGCTTTATTGCAGGGAGGGTTGGACTAGATGACCTTTAAAGGTCCCTTCAACCCCAACCCATTCTATGATTTTATGATTTTATTCAGTCACATTTCATAACTCTGTTGGTTAAGATCCTTGAAGCATACAATGGAATAGGAGAACTTTTTTAACACAGAAAATGCACTAATCCAAACTGAGATTATTCTTGGAGAACATACAGATGGGCAAAGTTGCAGTTCTCAATGCAGATCAAATTTTGAATAGTCCTATCAAACACACTGTTTACCTCTCTGAGCTGGGCAAAAATTTTTCTTTCCCATCTGCCTAGAAACCTGAGCATGTCCACATGTATGTATAACAGCTAGACTGGCTTTTTAATGTTTTTTTCCCTCCTACACCTTTTATAATTTGGACAAATTTTGCACCTTTTTTAGAAGATAATCTCTTTAAAGATAGCTCTCATGGTTTTGAAATTTACCAGACAGAAATTTAGCTGTACATGTAGGAGGCAGGGCAAGAAGATGTAGGTGTGATATTTTAGGGCTAGCCAAACTTCATCTTCTGTGGCATGATTTATATTTGCTACTTTGCCAGGTGTTTCCTTATGCAGAAAAAAGCCCCATAATCAGGCATTTTTGGTTTAACTTAAGATTAATTCCATATGGCCTTTACCTTTTGCATTAATAGTATTTCTTTCACTTCTAAGGGTCCCCCAGGTCCTCCTGGAACTGCAGGATTTCCAGGCTCTCCAGGCTTTAAGGTATTCAGCTAAAAATGTAGGATTTGCTCCTTTCTCTAGTTAGCCAGCTCTTGTCACATCTCTGTTTTATGCTTCCTCCTTTTTCTGGCTGCTATTACACAGCTTGCAAACCTATATCAGGCATGAGACAAACCCTACCACCACCTTCCCAAATACCTATCCCAGGACACCGTGAAACGGTAGACCCACTGCTCTAGGGTGCTATATGATAGGAGGTGCTCAAGTCACCTTCTCATGACTAGAGGAGCTGTGCAGCATGTGCTGGCTGGAGTGCATGGGTGCCTTGTGCCTCAGTGCTGGGCTCACCATGCTGATGTGGCTCTTGTACTTGGGTGGTGATGCTGGTAACCTTCCTAAATCACACAAGGATGCCACAATAGTGGAAGAAGCCACAAAGCTAATACTGATGGCCCTGGAGACAAGGCTAAGAAGCATTCATTTTCTCCTGTTGCTTTTTTCCTGTAGGGTGAAAGTGGTCCTCCTGGTCCTGCTGGTGCTAGTGGTAGTCCTGGAGAGAGAGGAGAACCTGGTCCTCAGGGTCATGCTGGGCCACCTGGGCCTCAGGTACATAAATATCTCATTGGAAACAAGAAGCATTGTGCTACCTGCCCCTCACAAAGCCCTGCATGTCCCTTGGTGTAGTCCTAGCTTAGCAGTATTGGTCATTTATACATGTCTTTTTTTTCCAGGGCCCTCCTGGAAGAGCTGGAAGCCCTGGCAACAAGGGTGAAATGGTGGGTACTTCTCCTATCAGGGTCCTGTGTTGCACTGGGTTGGTGAGGGTTGCTCTTTGGATTGTACAGACTCCAACAGCTCTCTTCATCCCCATCTGCTTTTCACTTTCTACAGGGACCTTCTGGTATTCCTGGTGCTCCTGGTCTGCCAGGAGGCCGTGGTCTTCCTGGTCCTCCAGGTACAAGTGGAACTCCTGGAGCAAAAGGCCCTCCGGTGAGTTACTGATATTCATCGACTGCAGTGGTTGTATAAACAAACATGGTGTTAGGAGTTCTGTTAACATGAAAAAAAACACATTGAATTTATCCTATTCACTGGAGATGGTCTAAAAAATGACTTGATAATAACAACTGGTGATTATTTTTCTAAACAGCTTCTCTAAAATGGCTGTTAGACAACATCTGTTGTTTCAAATCCTAATTTCACCTTTTTAAGCTCCCGTGGACTGAGTCCAGAGCTCATTACACCTAGTGAGTTGCATCTTCTCTTACTCTCTCATCTACTGCAACAGGCTCTTTCCTGACAGCCTTACACCACACCTGGTCCTTTGTCAGAGAAAATACTCAGGGAGTACAAGCAAAAGTCTCAGTCATGTCTGAAATATCTCAGAAACAGTCATAAAATTTTACTCAGTGGTGTTTAAGATGCATCACTTTTTTCCTTTCCTGGATCTTTCAGGGGCTCCATGTATTCCATATCCAGGTTCAGCCAGTGCTCGCTAATGCCTTTGCAGGATAGAAAAGAATAAAAATGAGTCAATAATTTGAAAGTTATCTTGCCTGCTTCTGAGTATTTTAGGAGATCTAGTAGCTCTAGAGTAATAGTCCATTGCAACCCATGACTTAATGGGATTTTTCTCCTGTTAGGGTGAACCTGGTAAGAATGGTGCAAAAGGAGACCCAGGCCCTAAAGGCGAGCGGGTAAGTGATTTTCAAATGCCTTCAGAGGCTTCTTCCAAGGAAGTCTGAACTTGACTTATTCCCCATACAAAACGTTGGGGAGGTGGTTTTGGAGACTTCTAACTTCAGTGGTGGACTTAACCAGGGTGAAAACGGCACCCCAGGTGCTCCTGGACCTCCCGGTGAGGAAGGCAAGAGAGGTGCAAATGGTGAACCCGGCCAGAACGGCATACCTGGTACACCTGGAGAGAGGGTAAGCTGCTGTAGGTGACCATGAGGTCCATTTTGATTTCATACAGAGACAGCAAAATCTGGTGTTGAAAATACTTTGAGGAGAACGTGGACTCCTTATCTGTTCTCAGTGAATTCCAGATGTAAAACTGGGTTAGAAAACTGTGGAGAATTCTTATCTAGTTCCTCATCTATTCTTACCTACTTCCTCATCTGTTCTTACCTACTTCCTTGTCTAGTGCTGCACAATCGCAGCACTTGGATCTGTCTGAAATAAATTATTTCTTTCTTTGCTACTGAAGAACCAGTGATCTTACATACCTGGAGGTTGTATTGAAAGAGTTGTGCTGTGAAACAACAGTAAATGTACAAATTTCAAAACTAACAAAACAGAAGTGATGAAAGACAAAACTTCAGCTCCTTCCAGAGTGAAAGTGAAATGAATACAAATTCTTCTCTGGTCAAGTAATCTCTTTAAGTCAACATCTTCATTGTCATTAGATCTTCAATAACAATGATGTCAATAACAAGACTATTGTCAGGACATCATCTGTGTTACAATATTTTTAATGCCAGCAGGTTTTTTTGGCTACTAGATTTCATAACTTTCCAAAAAGCATTCTCCCAAATAATTCCTGAATTGATTTATTCAACAACATAAACGGCAACACCCTCACAAATGTTGTATTTCTCTTCCCACCTGAACCAAAGGAAATTGTGCTGATCTATTCATAACTCTATTTCCATCTATTTCATTCATTTTCATAATAATATGTCTAATGGTAAATAGTTCAGAAAAAAGACCAGCTGCCATTACCTAAGTTATATTGCCTGTGATCCATATTTGGTTCTGTTTCGTGACAGGGCTCTCCTGGTTTCCGTGGCTTACCTGGTACCAATGGACTTCCAGGTGAAAAGGTATGTGTCTTCCTCTAAAATAACCCCAAACTTCTGGAGAATCCATAGGAATTTGCATGACAATTTCAGATTCAATATGATGCTGATGATAACCTTGCTGTGAATTCCACCATCTCTTTTTCAGGGTCCTGCAGGAGAACGTGGTAGCCCAGGTCCTCCTGGTCCCAGTGGACCCGCAGGAGAGCGTGGACAAGATGGAGGCCCAGGTCTTCCTGGAATGAGAGTAAGAAAGGCCATCTCCTAGAAAATCAAATAATCTCTATTGGAGCTGATACAATAGAGGAGTCCAATTAGAAGAATTTTCTATTAATTCCTTTAAGTAGATTATGTATATTCATAGTGGAATAAAGAAATAAAGAGAGAACATGTCACAAGTCAATGAGGAAGCTTAGACGAAGCTGAAGATGTTTCAGGTTCTTAGACTCTGCCATGCACTGTCATGAAATATGGCTTAATGGGAATTAGCATTGGATGGCTTACTGGATTATACAGTGACAGTTTAGTAAACTTTACCATTTATTATAAAATAAGTTACTTTTAATAGGTATTCAGGTTATTGTATTTAGTAGCTTTATATTTAAATTATTGTTTAATTAGGCTTAGATTTTACATTTAAATAATTAAATCATACATTAACTATTTCAATATACCTAGGTATTACATTTATTGCTTATTACCAATTAGAGCAAATAAGCTGTTGATTAGGTTTTCATAGTGCATATCAGTAAGGTTTTCAGAGATAACCTAGTGTGTAATGTGTACAGAATATGACAACATTCTATAACATGCTATACTAAGAATTAGCAACAGCTGGCAAGACATATCTTGAAATCCAAAAGGCAGCCTGAGTGCAGGCTTCTGGGAGCTAAACAAGATTTTATTGGAAATGAAAATGAATGATTCAAAACATAACAAAATCATATTTGAAAATATAAAACAAATGAACTAAAAGAGGTTATAAATTGTGTTGCTTTTAAGTGGAGGTACATAGTCAAAATTGTTTCATTCCTTGTTTTTTACTATATGAAGTTAGTTCTCTTCCCAAATAATGAAAGAATATGATTTTTGTGCACATTGATTGATGTCTGATGTGTGATTATATACAGTGGCTGTCAGAGAAAGTGATGAACTCCTGACCAAATAATTTGTTAGGTTTCTCCAATTTTTTTCCCCTTTAATGGGATAGGGATAAATGAGAGGAGTTTTAATCTTTATTAAAGAGATTAAAAATCCAGCAAGGAGTTTAAAATATAGATTTATATTTACCCATTGTAACTTAATACTGCACATTTTAAACTGAAGCATGACACTTTTTTGTTTTAATTCAATTGCAGGGTTTGCCTGGAATTCCAGGAAGCCCTGGAAGCGATGGGAAACCTGGTCCTCCAGTATGTATATTGTATATATGTTTTCTACTAGTCCTCCTAGTGACCTTACCCTCATCCCACACTATCTGCATGACAGGTTGTTATCACAGTCAGATTGATGGTCTTTTTTGTTTGGTTGGTTTAATTACCAGAGCACTTTATGTGTTGTCTTACTGTAATAACATTCCATAAATCTTGTCCTTTAATACTCTTTAAAACAGAGTAGACAGAAGCACAGTTGAAATGCAAACACATGATAAGTTTTGAAGGACAATGGCTTTAGCCTGATCTCACCCTCACTCACTGTATAGTGAGCCATGGATATTTATTTATGTCACCTATCAGATGCCATAATCTTCATTTCTTTTCTGCCTATCCCAGGGTAGTCAGGGTGAATCTGGCCGCTCTGGTCCACCTGGCCCTCCAGGTCCTCGTGGTCAACCAGGTGTGATGGGTTTCCCTGGTCCTAAGGGCAATGAGGTGAGTGGGATTTCTCCTGTCCTGTGCTGAGGCTTGGTCAGTCAAATGTAAGAGTAAATTGCTCCATAATGAGGCTATCTCATGCTGCAGCTTTAGGTTGTTGTGTACCAACCAGAGCAATTGTTTCAGATGTTGTCTTTCTCTTTTGTAAGGGTGCACCTGGTAAGAACGGAGAACGGGGCCCTGGTGGACCACCTGGAACACCTGTAAGTTTCATCAACAGTTTGGTTAATGGTGTAAGAATGACATAATATTAGTTAATAACAATTTGGTGAGTCTTATAAAAATGATACCAGCCCATAACCATAGCCTTATTTTGTCTTTGTATAGGGTCCTGCTGGGAAGAATGGTGATGTTGGCCTCCCAGGTCCTCCCGGACCTACTGTAAGTGTGGTAGTCCCATAAAAGGCAGTAATCAGTGATTGGCAAGGGGATCTTAGGGGAAGGAAAATATTCTTAAAGAGATAAAGCAATCTACTTTTGTGAAGACAACTAGAAGAGCTCTTCTTTGCCATTATTGTAATAAATTAATACTCAAAACTTTGTTAGGAAAAAACTGAGTCAGGTTATAGCTGTGGTAAATCCAAATGAAAAGTCAATTTACAGCTCTTGGGGATCTACCATCTTCTCAAACTGAAGCATGTTATTGCTCCCTTTAAGGCTTATAGCATTTCAGACTAATTTTAAGTATAAATGTGTTTTCTGAATCACATCTAACTGTTGAGGAGAGCAAATACCAGAACACCAAGATATATTAGTCTTTGGGATTGTGCAATGTCATAATCAGATCATGGTAAGGAGACATAGATTAGAGGTGGTATGGAGGTGTTTCTGTGTTGAAATATTCTCAGACAATCTCATTTTTCCCCCCCTCCTCTTTTGACTCTAGGGTGCTTCTGGGGAGAGAGGAGAACCAGGGCCATCAGGTCCACCTGGCCTGCAGGTGCTGTGTGTTTATTGTTTATTTGGTTTAAGGAGGCATCTAAACATTTTCGTTGGGGTGCATGTCATCGTATTTTGAAGTAAGACAGAGGACAGACCAACCACCTGATAAAAGTTATTTGCTTAGTATTTCATCATTGCAAACTAAATTATATTGCATAAACCCTTTAGCTTTCAAATCAGTACCTTCTCCTTTGTAAAGGATTGGAGTGAGCTGGGTACACACCTTCAAGTCAAAAAAAATCTGCTAGATAAGGAAATGCATGATTTATTGATGTAACTTGAATGATACTACTGTTCCTTCATACAGGGATTGCCTGGAGGACCAGGACCAGCTGGAGAGAATGGAAAGCCTGGAGAACCAGTAAGTAGTAATGCCTTTTTTTTTTTTAAGTAACAAAAAACAATACATGAGAGGTTCTTCCTATATTACATGTCCAAATTCAGACAGCTATCAGCACTCTGCAAATTAGAGAAGTCTGACTTTAGGGATTGTGCTAACCACAGTGCAGATGTACTGAGTAAAGCACAGGGATAACTTGCATTTATTTTCTCATAAACAGGGGCCAAAAGGTGATATTGGAGGACCCGGATTCCCAGGCCCTAAGGTAAATCACACAGCAACATCAGGTAATGGCAGGAGTGAATTAACAAACCATGAACCTGGAAAACAAAAAAGAGTAAAACACATTTCTTCCTCACAGGGTGAAAATGGTATCCCAGGTGAACGTGGTGCACCCGGTCCTCCAGGATCTCCTGGAGCAAGAGGTGGGCCAGGTCCTGCTGGCTCAGAAGGTGCCAAGGTACCCATAGACTTGCTTGATTTCCTCCTATTATGCCTAGGATTCAGGTTAATATTTTTTATTGCTTTTTTTTTTACTTTTTCTAATTATTTTTTGTTACTCTCTAGGGTCCTCCTGGACCCCCTGGTCCTGCTGGAGGCACAGGGCTGCCTGGCTTACAGGGAATGCCAGGAGAAAGGGGAGCTTCTGGAAGTCCTGGACCAAAAGGAGATAAGGTAACACATCCACACTCTGCCAATTTTATGCTAATTTAGTGTTAACTTCCCACTAGGCTCTGGGTTTGTTTGTGCCTTCACTTTGGGCCTGATTTCAGAGGGGTTGACATGTAGCAGTACTGTTTACTTAGCAGTGTGGTATGGATCCTATATGTTAAAAAATACAAGATTATTCACCTAGTTGAATATATGGTAGATACTTTGCTGTGCTAGATCTCCTGGGGGATGTGTATGTCCATACACTTCTAATGAAGGTAATGAACAGTAGTTTATTGGAGTAGTTCATACCAGGCAAACAGGTTGGCATAGACTCTATTTTGAGTCAATGACAAGAGGAAATGGCCTCAGGTTGCACCAGGGGAGGTTCAGGTTGGATATTAGGAAGAATGTCTTCCTTCTGAGAGTGGTTAAGTATTGTTCCAGGCTGCCCAGGGCAGTGATGGAGTCACCATCCCTGGAAGTGTTCAAAAAATGTGTAGATGTGGCACTTCATGACATGGTTTAGTGGCAGGGGGGTGTTGGGTTGATGGTCTGACTTGATGATCTTAGAGGTCTTTTCCAACCTTAATAATTCTTTGATTCTATGAATTTGGATTTCTTTTTCCATCAAAATGTTCAGGATCTGATGCTGAATGCTGTGCAGAACATCCTCTCCAGCGTAGATTTGTATGATCACAATAATCAAATCTGGTTATTGAGATACCTTCAGTATCAGATCCTCTCCTCAGTAGTGCTTTAATTCTTTTTTTCTCCCTCTTTATGCTTGCTTTTTGCTCATGCCTTTTACATCTTATGCTTGCTAGGGAGAACCTGGTGGCAAAGGTGCTGATGGACTTCCTGGTGCAAGAGGAGAGAGGGTGAGTAGTCTTTAAACATCTAGCAATTTATCAATTAGCTTCACAGAGTTCTACACTTAGAACATGAGAAAACTTTACAGTGAATGAATAGCATCTAGGAGAGGTAAAATAGTAATCCTATGGTATTACAATCCAGCAGTGCAAATCTGGTTTCATGTATTAAATTAGACTTCCTATTAGTTTTTGTGATTACAGCTGTTTGGGTAGATAGAAGAGATTTTTTTTGGGGGGGAGCAGAAGATTAATTTTAATTGGGACAGTGCTTTGGAGGGAAAGCAGCAATACAGAAGTAGAGAAAATGTTACTAGCTTCCTAAATCTAGCTGACTGGTGAGGAAAATTCTGGTTATGATAAGCATAAAAAGAACATTATGAAAATAAGTATTCTCATACAGAATGCTTCTACAGGTTACTATATGTGATATATTCATATATCTATATAGCATATACAGATAAAAAGACACTTGAAATATATACATCTATCTAATAAGTACATGCAGGCAGTGTAGACATCAAAATAATAAGGGATGACAAGTATAAAAAAGCAGCCTGCATGAGTTGGAGGAAGTAAAAAAATATAAGGTACACATTAAATTCTGAGAAAGAAAAGTGTCAGGGAGCTAGCTGAGAAGAGTTAAACATACACTGAAGAAATGTGGACCAATTATCCATATCAAAAGGGCAATGGATAACTGTTAGTGCCTACCATTGAAAGAGACTTACTAATTGCAGGTGGTTTGGGATTAGTTTTAGATGGTGAGGAAGAACAAAAGAGGATCAGTCAAGGGGAGATCTTTCAAGTTGCAAAGTGGTGTGATACCAGAGTGTCACTCCAACACCATGCTGGCTTTGTAGATTTACTTCCATTTAGATTTCTTGAGCAACCTACTTACACTGAAACATAAGTGCTCTTGATCAAAAGAGAGAAACTAACTATGTCATATTTTGACATAAAGATGTTGCTTTCTAATTGTTTAGGGTAACGTAGGTCCCATCGGTCCTCCTGGTCCTGCTGGCCCACCTGGAGATAAGGTAAAGCATCCTCCATAATGATGCAAAGAGAGACAAGAGGCTGTTTTATGGGAGGGAGAGGAATAATTCTAATGCTCATTCTTGTTCCTTACAGGGAGAGACTGGTCCAGCAGGTGCCCCAGGTCCAGTGGGTGCCCGTGGTGGTCCTGTAAGTGATAGTACTTTTCTTCCAGTACAACTTCACCATGGCTCCTCCAGCCTAGTACAGACATCAGAGTTGCACCACCTCTGGTTGTAGAACATATGTGGCTTGAATTCAAAATAAACTAAGCACAATTAGCTACCCTTGACTCTTGGGATTTACAGGTGCTAAGGACTTCAGAAAATCAGTGGTTTTAACACTGTAAAGAGGTCAGAGGGCTGTGGTGGCAGGTCAGGGCAAGAGTGTGAGCAATAGCTGTTTCTATCTTGTCTTACAGTTTTATGTTTTTAAATACTTTATATTTCTTTTTTAGATTGATAAAAGAGCACATTGGGATCTCAGTTGGATCTAGGATCAGGGTTTAGAAAGGTGTAACTGAGATCAGTTTGTCACACTTGAGATAATTTTCAGATAATTCCTGAACAGTTGTTTTTAGAGCTCAGGAGCAACTGTTGGTTTGGGGGTTTGGTTTTGTTTGGTTTTTTTCTCCTCCAAAGGCTGATAAGACAACAAAATTTCAGCAGTATTCTCAAGCTTGTAAAGGGAGGTCTCTCTCTCTACCATCTTCTGTTGCTGATGTGCTGTTTTCTACAGGGTGAACGAGGAGAACAAGGTCTTCCTGGGCCTGCTGGCTTCCCTGGAGCACCAGTAAGTATAAATAAGCAATTGAATGTGATTATCAGCTTTTGGTTTCTCTAAGTTCATCCACATCTCAGAAAGGCTGTGACCCCTTTAATATATGGACCTGTTAGATAGATTTGATTCATTTGCTGCTCTTTTTGCACTCAGTCACACAGAGAGCAACATTTCTTTCCCTTTCCCTTCCTGTAGTGGTAGACCAACAGAGTACAGCTGCATCCACATTTAATGTAATCCTTCAACTCCATTCAGAAGAGTCTCTGCATTTCTCATCACAGCAACATCACCTGCATTTTTGGACTTGTAATATAACAATATTATTTTTCTACAGGGCCAAAATGGTGAACCTGGTGGGAAAGGAGAAAGGGGCCCACCTGGTTTAAGAGGAGAGGCTGGACCCCCTGGAGCTGCAGGTCCACAAGGTGGTCCTGGCGCACCAGTAAGTTTCTGCTGTTCTTTATTGTTCCAAGGAGAGGTTGCTTCAGCTATCCCTGAGCCTTAAGGTGGCTGGGCCCAAGTGCTAGTATTTGAACTACCTGAAATTTAATGACTTTTCCTATAATGTTAATCATCTCTTTATCAAACCATTTATTTTATCTTGTTTTATTCCATTTAGGGTCCACCTGGTCCCCAAGGAATAAAAGGAGAACGTGGATCTCCTGGAGGCCCTGTAGGTATCTCTTTGACTGACTTACTGAGACATGACAACAAACATGATGTACATGAAAAACAAGACTTTCAGTGGCTTTCATATCAGCAGTTCAAGAAAAACTAAAGTGTTCCAGGAAGACTAATTAAAGTTGAGGTGTTTAGTAATCTAGATTACATTGATTTTCATATAAGTAAGTGAGCTTTTGGCACAATGACCCTAAGCTCTAAAATGGCTTATTTCACCAGTTGTTAGGTTCACCTGCAGTCTCTGCCAAGTTTCTCAGAGCATGTTAATTTACTTTTGAGGAACATATGGGACCTTCCTTTGCAAAAGAATAAAATTAAATTAAAATAAATTAGAAATTGTGAACTTCTCATTCAGCTCCAGGACATTTAATTCCAGGTTTTAAGCATACCAGCTATATCTAACTCAAAGTCAGCTGTTGTATAAAAATCAGCTTGTTCATGTTTTTCCAGTCTTCAGAAGATGACAACTGGAAGTTTTGATCTCTTACAGGGTGCTGCTGGTTTCCCTGGTGCTCGTGGTCTGCCTGGTCCCCCTGGTAACAATGTAAGACGTTGTCTTCTCTTTCCCTTTGATTCTTACTTTGTAGATCTATTTAAACATATATCAATATATTGAACTAAGCTATATGTACTTGACATGACTATAACACAAGCAGAAGCATTCTGAATATGATGTTTGGACTTAGGGAAACAATTCTGGAAAAAGGAGTTTCCTCTCCTCTTATTTCCTATGGAATATCAATTCATTCACTTACTCCCCTGATGCTGCTTCTTTTATGATGGTTCCATTTCAAAGCCCATCAGAGCTAGTGGAGTCCTCCTCCTGTATTGTGTCCTTAAGTACTTTTGTTGGTGGCACACTTCCTGTCATCTCTTTTATGAAGCAGGAAACATTCAGTTCAGGAGCTTGAATTGGTATGCATTTTCAGAACTACATTTTGTAGATCACTGTTGAGAATTGTCTTAGTTTCCTGTAGAATGGAATGGTGTAAGATTGAATTATCTAGGGACAGAGGAGTTGGGAATGGTTCTTGTGGCAAAATTTCTCTCGTATGATATTGTCCACAGCTGAAGTTTAATCCACCAGCCTGCAGTGTCCTGTTATAAAAAATGTATGCTGGTGCATCACCTGATGGCAATGTTTTATAACACATTTGTGGGAAGAAAAGCTGTTTCATACTCTCTTTGCATATTTAACATCCACCTGGTTTTGACTTGCAGAGTAAAAAATTAGGTTCTGATTTTTGATTCTTTAAAAAGTAAGAAAACACAAAGAATACAAGGAATGTACTCATTTGAAATACAAAATTATGAGCTAGCCTTTGCTGTGTGGTGAATGAGAGAGAAAGGAAGAAAACTGATTTTATATTTGAATAAAAATATTTTTACTTCCTGTTCTTATAGTTACAGGCAGATGCAATTTAGAATATTCCTGAACATAAAGAAAAAGTAGAATTTTTTTTAAGGTATCACTGAAGTCAATGTAATTTTTTCCACTGATTGGCTAAGCTAAGAGTTCTAATGAAAGACATTTCATTCTGCATGTGTCCAAGACACCACCTTAAAGGTATCTGGGCTGAGCGATTCAAGGAATCAGCAGGTCTGCTACCATTTCAAATTTCTGTGGCAGAGCTGTGGGTAAGGAAGGTGGTTTTGGGCATCCAAAATGTGAAAACCTGTATGTCCAGAGAGTAGAGGTGAAGAAAAATGATCAGTTTGGAAAGTGGTAGGTGAGAGGATTCTCTTTGTAACACCAGATAAGTGCGTAGGGTTTGGACCATAAATCCACCTTCAGGCAGCGACTTAAGTCTGGTTGACTTTCACCAGACAAGCTCAAGGCCAGTGAGTGTGTGCCACTGTTGCAGATAACACAACAACTCCTGCTCTTCTTTTTAGGGTAGTCCAGGTCCCCCTGGTAACGCAGGGCCTGCAGGCAAGGATGGGCCTCCTGGACCCCCTGGTAGTGCTGGTTCTCCTGGCGGTCCGGGACCTGCTGGAACAAGAGGTGAGCCTGGCCCGCCAGGAGAAAAAGGGTCACCAGGTGCACGAGGAGAAAGGGTAAGCACACGTTCAGCCAAGGGCTGTTACACCAACGGACAGAGATTATATCTGCCAAGAATAAGATGCTCAGAATTGACCAATCTGACCTTTTCTTCAACAGGGAGCACCAGGTGAACCAGGTCCTCAAGGCATTGTTGGTGGCCGGGGTGGCACAGGTTTGCCAGGTCTGCGTGGTCCAAGTGGTCCACCTGGTATGGCAGGTGCCAAGGTGAGAGCTCATTCTCTGCAGCAGTAGCCTCAAAGCCAAGGCAGCTACCTGCTAAAAATAGCCTAGAGATACAAAAAGTAAGGAATATGTTACACCTATTTTGGGTGCTTCTTTGTTCAGAGCCTACAGAATTTACAGTTATTTGTGTTTCCATCCATAAGATCAGGCCTTAAAATATCTGGTAACCAGCAGCTGTGGGACGTGAGGTTGTCTTTAATCTCTGTTACCAAGAGTCCTGGATCAGCTTCTCTACAAGCATATAAGCAGCTGCAAACACTGAAGGGGAGGTCAGGGGCTATAAACTCTCCTTGAGACAAGATGTGAGTTGCAGCTTCACCTCCTGCAAGTTGTTTATCTTCACTTAATTCTCAATATGTTTCTTGCTTAAATATTGCCACACAAACAGGAAAATACTTTCACCTCCCTCCAGGAAAGGTGGTGTGAGGCTTGGTTTGTATTTTTTTTACTAATCTAGTAAATGGATCAGCAGTTTTTTGGTAACTGCTTTAGCTATTTTTGGGGGACACATAAGAATAGACATATTCATTTATTATTAGTTGACAAAACAATAAGGAGTATTCCTTGGGTTCAGCTGCATGGATATTACCAGCAACGAAAACAAACCAAATAAACTAGTAGTAGTTTGGCCAAGATTTTATCTTATTTTGAGTACTCACAATCACCAAAGTCACACTGGCCCTCCACTTTATTAGGTGTTATTCATAATCATGGCATAGTTATTTGAAAATGTATAATAAATATGATGGTATTTCATAAGTACTTTATCTGCAATACAATCCTTTCCCTTTTTGTTCAGGGTGAAGATGGTAAACCAGGCATTAATGGTGTGCCAGGAGAACGCGGTGCTCCCGGTCCACAAGGTCCTATGGGACAAAGAGGCTTACCCGGAGAGCCTGGCAGAGATGTGAGTGGATGTCTTAGGCCTTCCTGCTAGCTTCTGAGTTACAAATGGGAGACTCTGGGAGTAAATGTATTTTAAGGTTCACAAAGCCACCCTCAAGTGCCTGATGCACAGGGGCCTGTTCCCTGTAAGGTGCTGTAACCTGCCATACCTTTTGCTACCTGTGTGCCACATCTCTGTCTTGGAACTGAACAGGGGACTGCACTGCCCATACAACTGCAAAATAATGCAGGTCTTACAGATCCTTTATGGGCTGCTCTCCCTCCAGGAGCTCTTCCTTCTTGGAAAACTCTCTTTGATGAGCATTATTTAAGCTTACTGGGAAACAAGCTGTCTATTCCTCACCCAGGTTGTGAACAAACTGTCCTATTCTTTTTTCCAGGGTAACCCTGGCTCAGATGGCTCGCCTGGACGTGATGGATCCCCAGGAGGCAAAGTAAGGAATCACCAATAGCTTTAGATGGCCAGATAAATGTTATGTGGAGATGACAATATGCATAGTTCTGTGCTATGTAATTTGTTCCTCGAGCCTCTTATGCTCCCCTGAATATATTCTTTATGTTGTAGTTCTGTAAAACATCAAATTTATTATCCTGTCAACTGTTACTCTCTGCAGGGTGACCGTGGTGAAAGTGGCTCTCCTGGCCCTCCAGGACCTCCTGGTCACCCTGGACCTGCAGGTACCAGCGGTGCACCTGGAAAAGCTGGTGAAAGAGGATTTCAGGTAAGACCAAAATAATAGCTTACTGCTGATTTACACACCTTTCCTAGGCAAGGACCATTCCATGGAGTAACAAAGGGAAAGTTTGGAAGAGTCATACTTTTGTTACTGCCACAGTTTCTTGGCCTCCAGAGGACCTCTTTTGTAAGAGTATCAAGGGCAAAGACATCAGAGCTTATGTTCCTGATAACTGTTTATTAATTAAGCTCAAATCCCACATACTCCTCAGGATGCCAAAAAGCACATCATCCCACCAGGCCCTGTCTTAATTTCCATCCCATCTGGTGCTCATGCAGCACAAGTGAGGTTATTTAATTTAAACCAAGGGAGTAACTGTGGAAGTCTTCAAGTTATTTCTACAAAGTGCTGACACCAGCACAGCTTGAGCACTGAGCACCTCACAAAATGAAGAAGGCTTCTTGTGTGTGTGGTATGTATCAGTGCCTACAAGCAGCTAAGTAAGACTAACACTGGTAGAAAAAGGAACTAGCCAAAATTCTTGTTGATTATAGCATGCATGTGTGTGGAGCTTCCCCTTGTTTCCAAACACTTGCTGGCTTTGATCATACTGCTTATCTGGAAATAAAAAGGCAATCTAGTCAACTCCCAAGTGATCCATACCACCTTATTCTTCTTGTGTCACAGGGTCCACCTGGCCCTCCTGGCTCTGCTGGTCCTGCTGGTGCTCGTGGCCCTGCTGTAAGTCACGCTTAAAGTATCTGTGATACCATACATTTGCTGTGTCTTCTTAGTTGGGCATTGCTCTCATTATTTTTATTATTTACTTTATTTTCTATTCCTTTTATTGCAAATCTACTCTTAAAAGGGTCCTCAAGGTCCTCGTGGGGATAAAGGTGAACCTGGTGAACGAGGCAGCAGTGGCATAAAAGGTCACAGAGGATTTCCTGGTACCCCCGGTCTCCCTGGTCCTCCTGTGAGTATTTTGCACTGGATTTGGTAACTACAGCTGTTCTTAGTTCCTCTGGTTTAGGTCCCAGGTACCTAGAGAATCTTAAATATATATATATATATATATATGTGTATGTGTGTGTGTATATATGTAAAGAACCTAGGTAATTTGATTGTTGAATGTGTTCAAAAGTCCAGATTCCCTGAATTAGCCTGAAATAAGTATTACTAAAGAACTGCAAGGGTCTGCTAGGGGCTAAAGCTGGGTTTGCTATAATCCCTTTCAGCTATGTGCCTGCCTTTGGCTGGAACAAAAGCTTTGGCATTCATTTATGTAAGATATCCCTGATTAAATCATAAAATATAGTAATAAGGGTTGAAATATCTATAGATGTCTATCAGTAATCTATGTCAGACAGACAGCCAGATCCATGATAAAGCAACTTAGAGTCCAAATACTTCTGTTGCACATCTTTTGCAGTAACTATTATTAGGGAAAAATGGGCTTGAAATTGTTAACTACTGGATTGTAAACATGCATTACCATTTTCAACAGTTCTTAGCAGCTAAAAGAACTGAAAGGCAATAGGCATGCCCTAGGCACTTATGACAAGCAGAAATTCAAGAGAGGATTTATACTGAAAAGAACAATTAATAGCACTCAGGATACTAATGAGAATCAAGTAGCCAAGCCTCATTCAACTAATAAACCAGAAAGATGGAAGTGTTAGCTATAAATCTCACCACTACCAACCTACTTAAGAACACAACCTGTTGTACAACATGAGGAACATGAAAGAAAAATCCAATAAATTCTCATCCACACTATGACAGTGAGAGGATCAACAGTTTTGAAACATTTGGCTTAGTTCTTTGTGCTTCATAAATGAAGGAAATATTTGAGTGAGTTTGAAAACATGAGTGTTTGTCGAATTATTTAACTAACTTCACTGGTAATATGGTTAGAACTGTAGCACTTTGAGCCTATAGCTCTGTGTTCTTAGGAATGCAAGATTTCATCTAAAACTCACTGATGTCAGTTGGCTTTCTTACCTTTTGGGTGTCACAACACTAATATTTTTCATATAAAGAATATTTGATTTTTTGGTAGTTAAAAATGGCAACCATTCTCTCTTCTATCTGACACAGTCCTGTTAGAAGGATGTATTTCATATTTAATATGTATTAAAAGCATCTTAAAGATGTTTTTAATGTCTTTATTTAAGGTACTTCCACCTAGTTGCAAAGTATTACTGGATGGTGCAGGACTTACTTTCCTTTTCTTCGTAGGGTCCTCTGGGTCCACAAGGTGCAATTGGAAGTCCAGGAGCTTCAGGTGCAAGGGTAAGAAAACCTCCTCACTTAGTACAAGTGGAAGGAAGATTCCAAGTGTTTGTTTATATAATATATTTATTTATATAATANNNNATTTATATAATATATTTATATATTTGTTTATATAAATAAACCCCAACATCTGAACTGACCATTTTAACAGGCAACAGCTGGAGAAAAACTCTTGAGGAACCAGCTAGAAATGTTAGACATAGCTCACCATTTATTTCTGGATTTGAAATTCTCTAGCAAACTCTTCTGATCATGTTACCTATGTTCAATATTGTTCTAGGGTCCTCCAGGCCCAGCTGGGCCACCTGGGAAAGATGGTACAAGTGGCTATCCAGGTCCAATCGGTCCTCCTGGCCCCCGTGGTAACAGAGGTGAAAGTGGCCCTGCGGTAAGGAAATTGTGCACCCTCAGATAAGACACATTTTGGGGGGATTGTTCATGAGGCATAGAGCTCTCTCCCACTTCAGTACCTCCCTCAGAAAATAGGAAGTATCTACCTATCAAGGATAAAACAAAACCAAAAAGGTCACAAGAATCAAAGAATCATGGAATCATAACGCAGGTTAGGTTGGAAGGAACCTTTACAGGTCATCTGGTCCAAACTTCCTTACAACGAGCAGGGACATCTTCAGCTAGATCAGGTTGCTCACAGCCCCAGACGACCTGGCCTTGAAAACCCTGAGGGATGGGGCATATGCCACCTCTTTGGGCAACCTGGGCCAGTGTCTCACCACTCTCAGCGTGAAAAATTTTTCTTCTATCCAGTCTAAATCACCCTCTTTTAGTTTAAAACCATTTCCCCTTGCCCCATCCCTGCAGGCCCTACCAACCAGATTACCTGCATCCTTCTTGTGTCCCCCTTTAAATACTGAAAGGCTGCACTGAGGTCTCCCTGGAGCCTTCTCTTCTCCAGGCTGAAAACTGCAACTCTCTCAGCTTGTCCTCATAGGTGATCCAACCCTTGCATCATTTTTGTGGCATAATTGCTTCTCCTCAAGCCAAGAAATGTTTGTTCTGTGGCTTTTGGTGGAAAGGGTTCCTTCTTCTCAAAGCCTAGACAGAAGGAGGACAGGCACAGCTTGACAAAAGTAGGAAAAGAAAATTTCAAAGTTAGGAAAATAAAGGCCTCAAAAGTCTTAACAGCTACTTATCCATAGCAAGTGCCATTATTTAATGAACAAGTGAATGAAATGTTTCTGTGAGAATTCTCATTTTTTAACATTAGGGCCCACACAGACTTTTAGTTTTAACTAAAGTGATCACTAAATGATCTCCACTTAGTGCAATGTTTACTGTTGGGGTTTTTTAGGGTCCACCAGGTCCGCCTGGTCTTCCTGGTCCTTCTGGTCCTCCTGGTCCCTGTTGTGGTGGTGGTGTTGCTGCTCTGGGTGCTGGTGAAAAAGGTCCAGTGTATGGGTATGAATATCGAGATGAGCCAAAAGAAAATGATATCAACCTGGCTGAAGTCATGTCTTCACTGAAAACAATTAACAACCAGATTGAAAACATCATCAGCCCTGATGGGTCACAGAAGAATCCAGCTCGTAACTGCAGAGATCTGAAATTCTGCCATCCTGAGCTCAAGAGCGGTAGGTTAGGGTTTCAGTTTTCACCAGTGGTAGCAGGCCTTGGGGTTTCTTCATGAATGATATTGTCCCTGAGTATTTCAATGCAGAGATCTGCTATTAAAAATGGATTTTTTTCTCCTCTAAACAAATATGATAAAGATGAAAAATTTAGAACTTGTCATGGTTTGTGGTTTTTTCCATAAAATTATTTAAACAACTGTTCACTTCTAAACTTGTAAGGAATAGAGTTGAAGTCAGTGTATATTCTGTGGAAATGAATGGTAAATTACAGTATAAAATTATTATTGTATTTCTGTCATATTACAGTATTCAGAACTAAGTATGGTTTTTATATCATCTTTTCTGTGGCATCTCTTCTGTCAAAATTAATATGCTTCCTAATTTGGCTCAGGAATCTAGCATTGAAAGAAATTTCACCATCATGCAGTCAGATTGTTCTTGAAAAAAAAAAAAAAATATGTATATATAAAAATATATATTTCCTTTTTTTTACTTCCAGGAGAGTACTGGATTGATCCTAACCAAGGCTGCAAGATGGATGCTATTAAAGTGTACTGTAACATGGAAACTGGTGAGACATGCCTCAGTGCTAACCCCCGCACTGTGCCAAGGAAAAACTGGTGGAGCAGCGAAAGCAGTGGAAAGAAACACATCTGGTTTGGAGAATCTATGAATGGAGGCTTCCAGGTAAGAAATGCCCACAGTTAACAGCGCCCCCCAGAGCAGTGCACGTTGTCCTCAGATACATCACAAGGTACTCAAAAATAATCCTGAAGTTAAACTAAGCTCAACATTTGGTGAGTGAAATAATAACGATGTGGACTGTCCCTAGGCATGACTAAACTAAAACTGTTGCTCATGTGTTGTGCTCTGCAGTTCAGCTATGGAGATCCTGAGCTTCCAGAGGACATCTCAGAAGTTCAGCTGGCCTTCCTCCGCATCCTCTCCAGCCGTGCCTCCCAGAACATCACCTACCACTGCAAGAACAGCATTGCCTACATGGATGAAGCCAGTGGAAATGTCAAAAAAGCTCTGAAACTGATGAGCTCTACAGAAAGCGAGATCAAGGCTGAAGGAAACAGCAAGTTCACATATGCTGTCCTGGAAGATGGCTGTTCTGTGAGTAAACATGACTTTACTATGGTAGTTTAATTATCTATAGTAAAGGACCTGGGTAAGAATGACCTGAGTAAGAAAAGGAGACAGCTGCACCGAGCTGGGGAAATCTAGATTCCGTACACCCAAGTGTCACTCCCATTTAAAATCTGGTATCTCCTTGCCTTTAGAGTGACCAAGTTTTAACCCGTCCTGTGTCAGCTCTAAAACTAAGAGTGCTAGGAATCATCTTAGTCATACCAAAAAATCCAGGCTAGCTGATTCAAGCCATGGGCTATCATTACAGGAAGGGGATAACACAGTCATTTTGTAGATGCGACATTGCTTTGCTGTGCCGTGCTCACTGGAGCAGAAAGCTCTGGAGAGGAGCAGTAACATTGGCGAGTTTGCTGGTTTGTAGCATCTGCAGCCTTTTCAGGAACAAACACTAAACAAACACTGTCACACCATCCACAATTTCTCCCTCCTGCTTTTTAAGGTCCCAAAAGCACAACACACACTGACACATGGCAAACCTGCTGTTTGAGGGTGCACGGATGCATCTACTATGCCGCCGCCTTGTGGCCATTTCTTTCACATGAACATAAAGTGAACCTCATTGCTATTGCCAAAGCCCACTCTCCAAATAGAGTAGCTGTTCATACTACCTCTCAGCATCCAGAGCACAATTCAGTCGTAAGTCAGGGCAGCTGGACCACTCCAGAGACTCTACTGTCCATCAGGGATTCCATCCCTTCTAAACCACAAGGTCTACAACCACACAAGTTCTTACATAAAACGTTCAGGCATGAAAAATGCCTCTTTACCTGTTCATTTCTACAGAGACTACAGCCAGTTTTCGTGGTGTGGAGAGGGGGACAGGAATATGGATAAAGCAGGAAATCCAGTAAACTGTAGGATAACCTTCATACAACCCAACAGTGACTTCTCTAACATGGTTTGGTTTTGTTTTTTTTCCCTTCTTTTCTTCTTAACTTCACAGAAACACACTGGTGAATGGGGTAAAACAGTCTTTGAGTACAGAACGCGCAAGACAATGAGGTTGCCTGTGGTTGATATCGCACCCATAGATATCGGTGGTCCTGATCAAGAATTTGGCGTGGACGTTGGCCCGGTCTGCTTCTTATAGATCAAAGATCCTGCTCTTTCTGAAACCCCAGCAAACAGATTCACACTCCAACTGTGCTGCTTTGTTTTAGCCTTGTCAGCTAGTACAGGTGACCATCTGTATCCCAGTTATTTATTAACAAAATTTCTGGGGGAAAAAGAAACAAATCAATTTGATATTAAGGGTTACTTTTTTTTTTGCTATTACACAAGGTACAGTAAAAATGCTTTTTTTTCGCTCTGTTTTTTTTTTACCAAATTCCATCTTCAAAGAACATGTCTCCGTGGTGCTATGATACAACTTCAACACTTAAGAAAACAACACTGTGTTCTATTAGTTGAATGTTAGCCAATTTACAAAGCACTGATTGCTCCCAGTACCAAAGCTTCCCCTTCTTTCTGAGATGCAGTCCATAGAGCTAGAAAGACCTCCCTGTTTCAACTACCTCAACACGGACAGAAACTGGGATGTCTGATGAATCAAACCAGAAATCAGTCAAATCAACCCAAACACATTGGTCAATTCAGTGGAATCATTTGGTAAAAAATTCTGTGTTTCTGTACTGATTAGCTGTGAAAAAGTACAGTGTAGCTTAAGAGTTTGATACCTTGATGTCAGTAGTCACCATAATTTTATTGTTGGATTGTATTCTGTTATCAAAGGTGCTTCTCTACTTTCCTGTCATTGCTGGTCAAGACCACTAAAATTAGGGAAGTGTAAAAGACTAATATGATGGTGCTAATGTATTTTTCACTCCTAACTCTGCAAGTCAGGGTTATTGACTTGCTTAAAAAGAAAAACACACACACACAAGAAAAGGTAAAGGATGAAAAGCAATTGTAAAAAATGTCTCCTGTCAAAGATTGTCATTGGCATGTCATATTGAGAACCTCTCCCTTCACTCTGTAAAAGTCAATAAAGATGCAAAATTGTGAACTACTTCTGTCACGTTAACACATTTATAGTGTTGAAGGTTAACCATCTTTGTAAGCTTTTATATGGTTGTTGGTCTATTCCTTACAGAGACACATAATAAAATATCTTAATAAAACTCCTTGTTGTTTCATAAACCTGGCTTTTAACATTTATTTCACTATTTGTAGCACTTCAAACAAACTAATAAGGCAGGACACAACTCTGGCACCACTTTAAGTGATTTTTTTTCTAAGATAACGTATTGGAATGAAAACTTGATAATCCTAAGGGATGCAGTCTATGGCATCATATTATGAAATTGTCTTTCTCCTTCAACTCCTCTCCAGCCAGTGGCTCATTGTTTCAAGCATGGTGAGCATCTCTGACTAGCAGCATGGATTCAGCTCTGACAGCAAGATGCAAAACAGATCAGTTTGGAGGAAATAGAAGAGCTTAATCCTCCCTCCTCCCCAGAAAACCTACTTCAGTCTAAATAAATAGGAAGTCATAGGCTACTGTGGTATCAGATGATGGTTTATGGGTCTCCTACACAGCAGGCTTGAGAGAGATTAGCAGTTTCAGGAAGCTGGCAACCTAAGAATCTTGATAATATCATGGCCATTGAAGCTGTTCAAGTACCACACCTCCAGAGCTTAGCTCAGGGTGCTCAATTACCACAGTAGTTTGACAGTGCCTGAGCTTGAAACCAGAAGAAGGAAATTAGCCATGAACCAGAATCCAAGCCATGAAACCTCACGCAACGGTATCTGTTGATAGATGCTACTCAGTTATTTCCTTGAAGGAAGATAAAGGGCCTGCCTCCTCATCATCACCACACCACCACGTGGTGGTGCACAGACCAGGATCATTAGGAACCCTTCACAAAAAGGGCAGACAACAAAAATTAAGACGTAGGGAAAGGGAGACATATCTATTTGTTTAACTATAGATATATACAGACACAGATAGAGATACACA
>VWZX01003866.1:0-11733 GCA_013399015.1 Galbula dea
TGCTCCAAAGGGCCACAGCAGACCTCGATGATCTGGACGCTATCTACATCCAATACCGTACCAATGAAAGCCTGTTCAATCTAAGGAGACTGAAGGTCCACACTAAGACCTTAAATCATCTTGTCTGGGAGCTGCTGTATGCTGATGAGGCCGCCCTTGTTGCACACACACAAGCAGCTCTGCANAAACGTCACTGGGTAAAAACGTATAAAAGGCTATGGACATCTTGAATAAAGTGGCTTTTGCGAGATCACATTGATCGGTGCGCAGAGTCTGTTTCCTTCCACGTCAACAGTCTCCGCACAATCCTAAACATCCACTGGTCAGGTTATGTGACCGATACATCTGTTCTAGAACAAGCAGCAGTCACAAGTATTGAGGCCATGTTACTGAGAACACAGCTGCTATGGGCAGGGCACGTCTCAAGGATGAAGGACCACCGCCTCCCTAAGATCGTGCTTTATGGTGAACTTGCCACCGGCTGCCGCAAGAGAGGAGCCCCAAAGAGAAGATACAAGGACTCCCTGAAACAACATCTCAGCCTTGGCCATATTGATCATCATAACTGGTCTAGACCGTTTTAAAAAGCCATGAAATTAATTTATGTATGAACAGTTAGTATGGTCTTTGGTTGCACCTGTGCATAACCTTTCCTCTGCCTAGCTTTCTATAAGGGAGGGATCTTTTCCTGAGAAATCCCTGCTTAAAATTGCCTTAACTTCAGAAGCAGGCACAAACATTCCAAACTTCTTTACCACCTGTCATTTCAGAGAAAAGTCTGCTTCCAACTCCCTCAGACCACCCTTGATGAAATGCATCATAAGAAGTTAGTAAAACCATTAAAGAGGATGTGACTCCTTTTCTTTATGGATTATTTACAGCAAGAAAAGTTCTGCTGCTTAATTGGTTTTCAAGAGAAGTATTGATAATTTAAGTCTTAACAATATCAATTTTAACATCATTTATTGCACCTAAAAATAATGAAAAGTGTGTTGTATTTTCTGACGTTCTTTGCTGTTATTATAAATAGAGATATTCAAATGCACTTCCACTTGTCGCAATTTTCAGTTAAATTTTTAAGTGCTATGATAATTTGGCCTGATTCTTTTTCTAGAATTGCTGATATAAAAACAAGTTTCTGTAAAGCCTGTAAAGTAAAAATCCAGCTATATATTTAAAAACATATGAACATATTTTTATATTTTAAGAAATTTCCCTCCAAAAAGTTAACTAAATTTTTGGTAAAAATATACTTCATGAAGCATTTTAGTTAAATGATACTAAAGGGTTTAACTGTGTTATTTTACAAGAATAGTTTAACTATTTTAAATCTATTTATTTGGGTTTCTTCTTCCATATCTTTTTTGATTTAAAAATGTACATGAAGAACTTTGTCACCACATTTTTACAAAAAGGACTATGTTAAAAGTAATTTTCTGAAAATGTTATTAACTAACAAGTGAAGACAAATTCATAGCCAGAACTTTTATATGCGATTTTGTAGACATTTGGAAGAAATATTGAAAGTTGTGACAGAGGAAAGAGAAGGAATCATATTTCATGTGGAACAAGTTTATGGTGTTTTTAGGTACTGTCATCTCTCAGAATTCATGTCTAAATACAGTTTTTTTATTTAAGTGGCAGAATTAGACTTCAGAACTTCTGATTATAACAGAAGAGTATTGGAAGTTGCCTGTTCTTCATTCCCTGACAAATAATGAGATCAGATTTTTGTATTGCTTAAGTCACATGGTAACTTTTAAGATACATAGTATTCTTAATTATCAACCAGTCACAAAGAGATTTGTTCAGTCATTGTTCTGTTGTAGAAAGGCTTCATTGTTATATTGTTCCATCTTCACCTCATTACAGGAAGAGAGTGAAATACTGTTCATTTTGGCAGCTAAGAGATACTATTATCCTCTTCCATATTTCCTATCTTTTCTCTTTATTTGCCAAGGAGTATGACAGAACTGCAAGTGATCATGCACTTAATGTTTGACTAGGTAGATCATACATTATGAAATTTCTAGGAAAACAAATGCATTTGTTTCAAAAAAAAATGTCTCTTTCCATGCTACTACTCAGTCACATATACAAAATTTTGCTACTGTCCCTTGCAGGACTAAAAGAGAAACCCAGCTGCTTAGGAAAGAGTCTTCTTTGACAAGATGATCTGAAAAAGTGGACAGGCAAGTTGTTGATCACTACATAAACAGAAGAAACACTGAATTAAGATGCAACTCTGTGATGCTGCTTCTTTCTGCTACTGGAAATGGGAAGCGTGTCTCTTTGATTTAGTATAAGTAAAGTGATAGAGGCAAGAAAACACCTTTCATTTCAATGTGTTGAAGTGAAGGGGTTTTAATTCTCTTTTGGGACTGTTGAGACATATATTTTCCCATTAGGTTGAAAAATACAGCAGGGTAATATGCAGGAACTAAACGGGGATGCAAGGGGTCATTCCTCTGGAGCACAAACTTCAGATTTTGTCATATGGATCAGAATGTATACAGACAAACGTTTACCTTTACTAAGTCACAGAATGCCTTGGCTGTAAGAAAGGGGAGAGAGATGCCAAAGCAGAGGCCATGGGCTCTTGATTTGATGCATTGGTTTGACTTTAATTTTAGAAGCACTTATGTAGTAAAAGTCAATAGGGCCTATCCTAGAAAGCTCTCTCTGGAATAATATAGTCTTCTTATTTAGCAGAAGAACTTATTAGTTTTCTTAACTTTTTTACAATAATACTATGGGGCAAACAAATATCCTAATTTGAAAAGAAGTTCTTACAGTGGTGGAATGAGGGAAGAACAGACTAAGATAAAGCTCACATAGACTCAAGCAAACAGAAAATTACCTTTCTTATTTGTTAATAGGTAAAGACTAGATGCCTTCCATTACCAGTAATTGATGCTGAAATCACTTCTTTCATTAGTGCAAAGTCCAGAAGACAGGCAAATACACCTGTACAAGTGATTTCATGTGGCTGAAACCTATGAATATTTAGTTAATATTAATACATCTTGTTTTAAGATATTTCAGTTGAATCGGAAGAGAAGATTGGAAGGAGCAAGTCCTTTGATATGGTGGATATGATTATCCAAAATAACAATGATTGTTAAATGTTAATAGTCTTCACATAAAAAATAAAGTTGTATCACAGTATTTTCAGTTTTTGAAACCAAAGTATTGAAAACTTAATTATAGGTATAGCTAGAACACTGAGATAATTGTGATAACAACAATTGTTTTTGGAGTTGTTTTTATTATTACTATTATCATCAGTATCATTATCATGATTCTATGATTCTGTGATTATTACTATCTCATGCAAAACAGCTCTGTTCCGGCAAAAGTTTAGATTTGGAAATTTTGACAATTTCCTGTAAATATAGGCAATAGAAATTTCCAGACTCTGAAATGAAATGCTTTCCTCCATGATGGTATTTTTATTCCATTACAGCTATCTTATTTTTTCTTGTTTTATCTAAACAGTATTTATTGCTTCTTTTTCTGCTTTTCCTTAAATAAAACCTTTTCATTTGTCTTTGCAGTGCGTTAATATACCACAGGCAAATCGAAAGATTTTCCCTTTCCAGTGCAAGTGTTTTGTTTCAACTTTAAGAACTAGGATGCTCTTGTCCCTATTGATTCTGCCTTTAGGCAAGCACTATTTTAAACTTGAATATAATTTACTCAAAGTTTGAATGAGGGCTAGAGATCTCAAAGGTGATTCCTTTTCACTGAGTGACTGAAAAAGGAAAACAGAAACAAATTATTGCCCAATGAAGAAGAGTGACACATGAGCTCAATCATATTATCAGACAACAGAGACTCTTCCTGAGGAAGAAGGAGGATTGTCCTTGTCACTAACAGGACAAGACTCTGTTCTGCTCCATCTGAAATTAAATAGTCTGTCTTCACTGTCTTGTTGGGGTGGCTGGCATTTTATGCCACAGTAGTCCCTAGCTAAACAATTTTTTTTACCAAGGGTGAAACAAATAACCTTGCATTTCACAGTTCTGTTAACTCTTTGTGTATTTAAAGCAACAACAAGAAATGTTTTATTTTCCTGTACTGTTATTTTAAATTTCTTCTTAATTGTTAGAACATCAACTTGCTTATCATTAACCATCAAATATGATTTGTCTTTCCTCCAGGTTAGGTAATCTATAAAGCCAGTATTCAAAATTTGTGTAACTCTAATTTTATTTCTTATGTAGATAATTCACCATCTTGATTTTAAACCTTTCTTATTCTGATGTGATAATGTTATCCATACTAGTACTCCTACGACTCCCACTGCTACTGCTAGAAGTTGTCATGGCAAAAGCATGACCATCTCAAATTAAACCATCAAACATAACGGTAAACATATAAAAAACAAACAGCAAGGTTAGAAAAAACTATTAGAAAAAAACTACTAGAAAAAAACTATTAGGAGAAAAACTGATTTTCAGCTCAAATTTAAGGTCTTTTATTTAAAGCATAAAAAGGTTTCTATGGGAAAAACTAAGCAAAGGCTTAATGGTTCATGACACACAAAGTCATAATATATATGGTCATAGCCAATGTGTAGCTAGGATTACCAGGTTATTAAAAATATAAACTTACTTATCATCTCATCATTAGGAGCAGATGAAATAAAAGCAAAAAAGTACTCCCCATTCTCAGAAAAAAAATACAGATCTAGGGATTAGTCATTTCTTAGATTCCTTCCTTACTTGGTGGTAACTGCTAACATCTGTATTATATTAATTAGAGCACAGACAGGCATAACTAGAAGAATACAAAACTAGAAGAATACAAAAGCTAAGGTTATGGACCATGCTACTACGAAAACCTGATCACCTATTACTGTCATTTCTCTACCAAAGACCATTTTTCTACCTCAGAACCACACTGGCAATTGTTGGTGAAACTACAGCAGCTACACAATAAAACGTCCATTTCAAGATGCATGCAGCAGTGATGGCCAGGAGAAATTCTTTTCTTCTTACAGAGCAAGAGTGATAGTGAAGTGCTCATTTCTTTCAACTTGGCTCTCCTGAAGCTATTTTCAAGGTAATCATAGCACCAAGCCTACTTTGAGTGATTTTAAGACTTCGAATTCGTGCTGTCAAATTTGACCTTTCATGGCATTTAGGCCCAAAGTCAATGTTTTTTTATAGTGTGCAGCTAGGTAGACCATCTAGCTCGTTTGGCTGTATTCTGTAAGACAATTGTTAACCACATCAGTGTAATTTGAAGTTGCCTACACTCTGGTTAGCTCTTTGGGAAGGAAGTCCTTAAAGTTTCAGCTTCAGTTTACCTGAAGCCTCTAATAATAATGGAAGGATCATCTGTGCATAGGTAAAATCTCTTCGATGTCCTTCTGACACACTCATGGCTTTTACAGTAGTCAGCAATGGTTTTAGGAGAGTTTTAGGATAGAATCTGTCACTGCTTGCAAACAGTGGTGAGCAAATAGTCTGTTAAGTGCAAGAAATGTGAATTTCCAAATATTATAATCCTAAATATGATAACATGATAAAATTTCTCAAATATGCAAACCCACTGTTAGAGTAAGCTTTTCAGACTTGTAAGGCATAAGTCATCAGGGCTGATGAAACAGCATGTTAATTTTTTTTTCCTTTCTTTTTTTAGTCTTGATAGATTCTGTAAGTAGCCTGACTTGTGGTTTTTTTGCTTAAAACCAGAAAAAATAGGGACAAATCTCTGGGGATAATCTTCCCCCAATCTGATCTTGCTCCTGATTGACATCAGAACAGGATCTACCGTACACCCTAGGGAGCTAACAAAATTTGTCATTCTTGTTACAGCACAGGAAATCTAACTGTAAACTACTGTGTACTCTCAGATTTCAGAAGTTACCCAGTCATGAATGTTAGTCTAATAATGTAATTGTACTATGTTTAAAACCAAATTATCATAAATGGAATTGGTTGGAAACTGACAAATAAATAATTTCCTAGATAAAAAATACTAAACTAGAACCAAGACTGCAATGTCATTTTCCCCTAGCCTCTGGACAGTGCAGAAAAACTTTGAACAGTAAAGAAGCCAGTGGATGAGATAAACACTCAAGTTCTTCTAAAGCTTTAAATATGAGCATGTCCTCATGGCTCCCAGTAGTAACTCTGCCAAATGCATGTGAATACATTCTTAGGTCACTGATGGTTCTTAAATATTGAAGGATCATATCAGAGAAGGGTTATAGCCTGAATTGCCCTCTGTTCCATCACTACAGTCCATGAAGTCAATGTGATTAGTGTAATGTTACCTCTCTCAGAGCCTTGCAGGTGAGTTCTTGGAAATCTGACAGTATGCACTAAACCATGCTCTGCAGCGGAGGAACTCATTTCTATGATTTCTTTCTTACAGGCTGGAGGATAAGTCTACACACAGATTGTCTTTCTCACACTCACATGCAAAGTGACGGTGTCAAGAATTTGACCTATGATTCCCCAGGCACAGTTAAAGCCTGGAGTGCAGGGAGAGGGCCAAGTTGCAATGGATGGACAGGTTAACCCCAACACAGCTCCATATTAGGATGTAAAGAATGGGATCAGACCAGCCAGAATGGACTCAAGACATGTCTTTATTGCACCATAATGATATAGATATCAATGCTACCCTGTTCAGATTCTTTGAATCTATTAATCCCATACTCTTGTCCGCTCTGACCTATGCTTAACTGTGATTCCCATGCAATTCAAGTCATTTGGAAATGAAGCTTATGCTCCAGCAGGAAAGTAAGTCAAACTGTAGCCTTACCTCTTCCTTCCTGAGACATAACAAATCATAGATCACCAAGGAAGACATAGAGGTTTGGAAACTACCTGCCTTAAAACAATTTATTTATAATTTTCATTAATCCCCACAGTTTTTCTCTAAATTACTGACTAAAAATTGCTAGAGAGACTCTTTCCTTACTGAGATAGAGAGAGATTCTGGGTCATTGTCCTCCTTCTGCGATTCTAAACCAATGTTGAAGTTGAGAAGAGGGTTTATAAGTAATTGTTTTGTAACAAGATGCTAATAAGCAATGGCCTGGAGCAAAATATGTCATCCTAGACATCACGAAAAATATGATAAATAAGCCATAAAAAGTTTACAGCAGGTAGAGATGAAGTGAGTTATTACTTAGTGGTGAGAGGAAAAGGGAAATGAGAAGAATTAGTAGAGAAGGGACCATGAGACCAGTACACTTAAACTGCAACCATCTAGGCTGAAAGATACTACATTTAGTGATAGAAGACAGGCAGTAATAGATCAGCAGAAAGAATGTAGTATGTTAGAGTAACATGGTGAGAAATGGGAACGCAGATACACTTTTCATCACCGTTCAAAAAAAATCAGTCAGACCAGTCTTTCCTTACTGCAGTGTCATAAAGGCGGCAGATGGCAAAGTGCTAACCGGACCAGAAGGCTTTAAGAATTAGCGGGGAGAAAAGAAAATAAGTTATAAGTATTTAGGGAGAATCCAAGATTGAGGCTAATGACTTATTACTAGGAAAAGAGAGGCCTTCAACTCTTGTGGTGCAGAAATTAAAACTACAATACAGAGGGGACAAAAAAGCTTTTAAGCTACAGGAGGCCCTTGACAGAGATGGTACTGTGGTTGAGTTCATAAAGAAGACTGACAACTGTGCAAATAGCATGTTTTCAGAAAACTCATCCATGCAAATGGGAAACAGAGGAGAGTCACTGAAGTCTGTAACAAATCAGTTCACATTGAAAAAAACCTCAGGGTAGAGTGTGAGCCCTGCTGAACCGTCACATTTGTCTCATAAGCCATTTCACTTCTGCTCTTGCTGCTGCATGTTACTTTAACTGGACCTTAAGCTTGGTGAAGTCAGTGCATGGTTTTTGTAGCAGCAGCACAGGAGGCTTGGAAGAAATCAGGGCTGGGGGAATACCCTTCCACCTCATGTCCACCAGCAGAACACTTCTAATGAAAAGGCCAAAAAACATATCACCCATTGCCCTCTATGCAACTTGAGACTGGAATCCCAAACTATTGAGGAACAGTAAACACGTTAATATTGTCTTCTATTTACACAGATACTCTGGTCAGAAAGCCATATGCTCTGACAAGTCAGTATTGTGTATCGGCTTGTAGATTTTCTTTTCATTACTTCTTCACTCATTGTTTCTTTCAGCCTGTGTGAATATGTTGATGTAAGCATGAAGTAGAGTCCTAATTTAATATTAATTAACATAATAAGAAAACAATATACTTACGGAACTTTGCGCTGTCTGTTATGGTTTGGATTAGAACAGAATTAATTCTGTTCAGTAACTGTATTTTCTAAAAAGATATTCCACCACCACGTACATAATACCGTTATTAGTTCCCCCCACACACACACCTTGCCTGGACTGTCCCTTTAAGAATCCTGAGATTCCTGAATCAAGGACACTGCAACCCCCCCACCCAGGGAGGGGGGAAGCCGGGGGAATGCTGGGTTTCTCCGGGGGACTTTTGTTACACTCGTGGCCACGAGGAAGCTCCCCTTTCTTCTCCCTCTGCTGTGACTTGGATGCTGTTTCTGCGTTGCTGTCTGTCGGTGCTCTGAGACACACCTGGAGTTGCTTGGGCTGCCTGACACCGCGGCTCTGCCCCGAGACGCTCCGCAGCCTCGACACTGCCGTAATTACTCGTATAGGGGGAAGTGGGTTTTGGGGTTTGGGTCCTGTATATGTTTATATTCTTTTTGTTTATGTTTGCTGTTGTTATTAAAGCAGTTTCTAGTTTTTAACTTCCAATCCGGTCTCTCCTTTTACTGCCGTGTGTGGGGGCTGGGAAGAGTCCTTAAACCCACCACACTGTCACACAAAGAATCATTATATACTGCTTAACAGCTAACTATTAGCTAACTTCAACCTTGTGATAACACAATAAATAATGAAAATAGTTGGAGAATGTTAGTAGAAAACACTATGAATTGTTGGACTCCTTTACAGACATTTGTTATTCCCAAACAATTTTGCTTATACTCTCTATACATTTTTTTCTGCACTCAAAAACATTAACTGACTCAGAGTATGTCTCTTTGGTAGTCTAAAGAAATGGCTGCAGTTCTAGGAGACATACCCAGCACTGCACATTAGGTACCTATGGTCCATATAGTGGCAGATCCACCATGAGATAGAACAGACTTTTCAGCCACTAAGCCTCAACTGAGTTTTGCAGTTTATTTCATCACAGACCTCAGAGCTATTATCAGAGCAAGAACAAACTAATTCAAAGTTAGATGAAGTAGGTTTTTGTAAACTATAAAGGTTCTTCTGGACTGCTGAGCAGAGATACACTGAATGGCTACCAAAATTTACTTGTAATGACTTTTGACAAATTCTTCATATTTCAGCAAGAGCATTTGGAGCCAGTGAGGGGCAGAACAGTACGCCTGGGGAGCTGGTCAGTGAGGAAGGGAGATTTGTTTCAGTCCAGTAGTATGAGGAAATCTTTATTCCTGGGTCTGTTCTTGCTGGCAGAGGACAATAACATATGCTTTCAACCTCTGCTGCTGGTGAAGGACTTCCATTTTTGCAGGTTGAGTTTCCTTTTTCTCCCAAGTGTTTGCTTAACAAGGAAAAAAAAAAAAAAAGATCAAAACTGACAAGGATATTTATTCAAGAATCCCACCTGAACTTACTGGGCAGTAATGACTAGAAATAAAAATATTCTCTTTATTTGGAATAGAGAAAATTAAAAAGAACTCTGTAAACTGAATGACTTACTATGAAAAAGGAAGGATGAGATGGAAAAAGTACGGGAATGTCTGTTTCATTAATTATTCCTTTAGGAAAAAAAACTATGTCAGACTTAAAAGCATGTCAACACAAGGTTGTTTAAAACAATCATATCATTTACTTAAAAAGTAAAATTTCATTGAAACTTTAGATGCGACAGATAATGTTTCTAAAAGTTACAAATATTTTATGAAAGTAATTTTCAATAATCATCTTAGTTGGTTAATTTTATTTTTAAAAACAAATGCCAATTTTTTCTTCTGGATTTATTCCATTTATGGCAAATCTTCTCTGAAAGAGATTCTCTCTCTCTTTGACTCTGCAAGGATTTAGTTCACTGACAAAAATATTTCCAGATGTTTGGTTAGTTTCTTTATATTTTGTGATTTGCTAAATCTCTCTTGAAAGGAAGAGGAGGCATCTAATTTGATCATGGAAACAATGTAACTGTTCCATGTAGCTTTTTTCAGCAGAGGTCTTTATATGCCACATGAGTCAGCTTGGATAATCCAGGTGCTTCTGAATCTTCAAATGCTTTGTGCCTAGAGATCTTCAAACCCTGACGTTTGCATAGAAATGTATTTTTATATTAAGAGCTTGTCTGAAAGCTGTGTAAAAGAAGAATAAGGACCTGTTCTGAATTCCCTTTAGCCTATATTTTTACTTATAAAACATGATGAAGAATATAAGATTTAGTTTGCTGTAAATGGATACACAAAATAATTGTTGCCTTTAATTACATCACTGATTTTGGAGATACAATCACTTTCAAAGAATTAATAAAATACATATATTAAATTAATGATAGACTGACAAAATCTAGAGAAGAAATTCAATATGCAACAGAATACATGACCTAAAATTCATACTACATTGGGTTATGCAAGAAACATTTAAATTGTAATTATCAGTGCCTTCATTTTTAAGTACATGTCTAGTTTGGCATTTATACTACCAGTGTTTGTTGAAAACAAAGATTTATACAAATTTTGTGAGATTGTATTTTGAATATTTGGGGGTAAAGTATACTTACCATGAGTACACTACAAGAAATATGAGGTTTGTGTGCCTTTTAATAAAACTAGGAATTTCTTCGGATGCATAATAGCATTTGAGTTTTAATATTTCTTATATGGTATTTTAACTTCTGCAGATTTTTTACCTTTATTGAACTACTTTGCTGCAAATGGCCAAGAACAGGTATACGACTTTGCTACACAAGATGACAACTTCTCTAGGCTTTATCCTTACAAATGTTTTGCTTGCTTTTTACTCCACTTTTCAAGAGGAAATGGCATTGGAATCCTAGAAATAGGACTAATATGTTAATAAAAATGAATATCATTCTTATTTTCTCTTACAAATTACTGTTTATATTATCAAGATGAAACAATTTAAGTTCATGGATCATGCATATAATGTCATTTACAGTGAATCTAAGACTCAGGTATAAACCTTTGATAGTTTATGAAAACACACCCCAAAGATTCCTATATATGGAGTGATGGTAAAGCACATGCAAGACAAAGAGGTGATTCGAAGAAGCCAACATGGATTCACTAAGGGCAAGTTGTGCCTGACCAACCTGATAGACTTCTATGATGGAGTGACTGCAACAGCTGATGAAGGAAGACCGACTGATGTCATCTACCTAGATTTTAGTAAAACCTTTGATATAGTTCCGCATGACAACCTTATCTCAAAATTGAAGAGATATGGATTTGGTAGGTGGACCATCCAATGGATAAGAAATTGGCTGGATGGTTGCAGTCAAAGAGTTGTGGTCAGTGGCTCCTTGTCTAGGTGGAGGGCAGTGACGAGTGGTGTCCCTCAGGGTTCTGTCTTGGGACCGGTGCTCTTCCATGTCTTTATTAATGACTTGGAAAGAGGTATTGAGCGCACCCTCAGCAAGTTCACAGACGACACCAAGCTGAGTGGTGTGGTTAACACGCCAGAGGGGCGAGATGCCAT
>VWZX01003867.1:0-77549 GCA_013399015.1 Galbula dea
TACTGGAGAGTCCAGCAAAGGTTAGGAAGATGCTGAGAGCACTGGAGCAGCTCTGGCTGCAGGAAAGGCTGAGAGCCCTGGGGCTGCTGAGCCTGGAGAAGAGCAGCCCCAGAGGGGAGCTGCTCAATGCCCAGCAAGAGCTGAAGGCTGGGGGCAAGAAGCTGGGGCCAGACTCTGCTCACTGGTGCCCAGGGCCAGGCCAAGGGACACTGGGCACAAACTGGAAGCCAGGAGGTTCCACCTGAGCAGGAGGAGAAGCTTGTTTGGTGTGAGGGTGTTGGAGCCCTGGCCCAGGCTTTGCAGAGAGGCTGTGGAGTCTCCTTGTGTGCAGAGATTGCCAAGGCAGCTGGAGGTGACCCTGGGCAAGCTGCTGTGGGTGCCCCTGCTGGAGCAGGGGGGTTGGGCTGGCTGATCCCCAGAGGGATCATTTGCTGTTTGTACTGTATGGGAACTGCTGCTGTCTGAGCTCTCAGGGCTGCATTAGCAGTTTATCACCTAGCACTGGGTTCTGCAGTACCAAAAGAATGCAAATACCTTGGCTGTCAATTGCTTTGCACACGAGGGAAAGGAGGTTTTTGGGGCCTACAGGAGGACAGGGAGGACAATTCCTCTGTACCAGAAGCTGCTGATGCTCTGTTCATTGAGCCATTCCTGTGTCCTGAAATTGCAGAGAGAGCTATGTGGAAGAAAACCTCAGCACTGGGCTGAGGCTGTGCTGCTAGGAAGCCCTGGACACCTCACAGATTGCAGAGCCTGAACCCAAGGGTCCTACTCCTCATCTCCTAAAGCCAGGGATTCTTGCAGCATGTTCTCAGCTTGCTGGGCTCTGCTGGAGACAGAGTATGAAAACCTGTTGGTTTAAGGAGAGGAAAGGCAGAGGCTTGTTTGTGAGCTGTACTGGCTGCCACAGAAGGTGCTGCTGTGGAGCTCTGGCATGCTCCAGAGAGCAGCACAGGTTGGACTCCGCAGGGAAGAAGCATTTCCAGCTGGGTTGTCACCTCCTGACAGTGGCCTGGTGCTGTTTTCCAGGTTGGGGTGGTGAGTGCCTTTGCCCAGACCTTAAGGAGATACACATCTCTGAACCACCTGGCCCAGGCTGCCAGGGCAGTGCTGCAGAACACCTCCCAGATCAACCAGATGCTCAGTGACCTCAACCGAGTCGACTTTGCCAACGTGCAGGTAGGAGCTCAGGGGCTCTTCTCCTTCTGAGGTGATCTGCAGGGAACTAACAGCTTCTTTCCAGCACTAAAAAGCAATTCAAGGAACAACTTCATGGCTCTGATGTTCCTTTTCCAGGTAAGTTTGCCATCTCAGTGTCAGCACTGGAGAATTTGCTACTGAAGAGCTTCTGTAAGAGGCAGTGCTGCCAGCAATGATGCAGCTCCAGGGGTAATGTTGTGCTGCACCTGGGGAGGAATAACTCAGGGAGCAGGGCAGGGCAGGGACTGACCTGCTGGAAGGCAGCTTTCTGGAAAAAGACCTGGGAGTACTGGTGGACAACAGGATGAGCAGGAGCCACCAATGTGCTCTTGTGGCCAAGGAGGCCAATGGAATCCTGGGGTGCACCCATAGTGGGGCAAGAAGGGAAAGGGAGGTTCTCCTCCCCCTCTACTCTGTCCTAGTGAGGCCACATCTGAAATGTTGTGTCCAGTTCTGGGCTCCACTGTTCAAGAAGGACAGGGAACTTCTGGAGAGGGTACAGGAAAGGGCTACAGAAATGATTAGGGGAGTGGAACATCTCTCTTACAGATAAAAGCTGAGAGAGCTGGGGCTGGGCAGCCTGCAGAAGAGAAGACTCTGGGGGGAGCTTATTAATGCTGATAAATACTTAAAGGGTGGATGTCAGGAGGATGGGGCCAGGCTGTTGTCAGTGGTGCCCAGGGACAGGACAAGAGGGAACAGGCACAGACTGGAACATGGGCAGTTCCATCTAAACATAAGGAGGAACTTCTTGACTTTGAGGGTGTTGGAGCCCTGGAACAGGCTGCCTAAGGAAGTGGTGGAGTCTCCATCTCTGGAGACATTCCAAACCTGCCTGGACATCATCCTGTGCAACCTGCTGTAGGTGAACCTGCTGGAACAGGGGTTTGGACTAGATGATCTCCAGAGGCCCCTTCCAACCCCTAGCATTCTGGGATTCTATGATGGGTTAGAGAAGACACAATTGAGAGCTGGTCTGGAGTCCTTTGCTACTAGAAGTGAAGTTGAATTCCTGGGTTGGGATGCAGCAACCCTGAGTAACTGTCAACCCTTCTTCCTGAGCAGGAGCAAGCCTCGTGGGTGTGCCAGTGTGAGGAGGGGATGGTGCAGAAGCTGGAGCAGGATTTCAAGCTCACTCTGCAGCAGCAGAGTTCTCTGGACCAGTGGGCTAGCTGGCTGGATAATGTTGTCACTCAAGTCCTGAAGCACCACGAGGGCAGCCCCAGCTTCCCCAAGGCTGCCAGGCAGTTCCTGTTGAAATGGTCTTTCTACAGGTACCTTTTCTGTCTCCTTTTGGACCTCTTTCTGCCTCAGGCTTAGGGGATGGAAATAGCTCCTTGAAAAGCCAAGGCCAAGTTCCTTAACTCCCATGCAGCTCTGCTTAACAGTTGCTCTGCACACCAGAGGAGAGCAGTTGTGTTTCCTGCCCCCATTCAGGCCAGGGCTATAAGCTGCTCAGGCAACTAATTCCAGCCAACGCTTTGCCCCTCTTGGCTTAGAGGTAGAAACCAGAGCTCTGTGTCTCACAGGACCTTCAGGAACAAGCCTTCCCATTAACCTTGAGTGAGACAAATGTAAAGCACAAGCTGAATTCTCTTTCCTGGCCATCTCCCAGCTCCATGGTGATCCGAGACCTGACCCTGCGCAGTGCTGCCAGCTTCGGCTCCTTCCACCTCATCCGCCTGCTCTACGACGAGTACATGTTCTACCTGGTGGAGCACCGTGTTGCCCAGGCAACAGGGGAGACACCCATTGCTGTCATGGGAGAGGTGAGAACTGCTTCATTCCCTTCAAACAAACCCAAAGCAAGCCCTTCCAGACACTCACTTGGCTCCCAGAGCACACCGTGGCCTGAGCGTGGCTTTCGGCACTGGCTTTGGGTTTGATTCCCTCAGCTCCTTCAGCATCTTCCAGCCTGCTTGGTTAATACCTGAGCTGCTGGTTTTGGAGCAATTTGGCTTTGGAGGCCTCCATAACCTGTGGGTACCAACCCTGACCTCAGGGTTCCTGCAAGAGCAAAGTTGAATCAAACACAGAAACTAAAGCAAGCAAAAGAAGGTCCAGGAGTTATTTTCCCTGCAGCTTCCAGTGGTACCAGTCACTGAACTTCTTCAGGCCTCTGCAAGCTCCAGAGTTGCAGGTGCAGTCAGCCACTCTCTCCAGTTTTGACTTGAAGAAGAGGAATGTTTGGGGAGATTTGGGGTTTTTTAACAGATCAGAGAGTAAAGCTGGTGCCTGATGCCAGGCAGGCCCTGCCCTGCCTAGCTGAAGCCACATCTGACTTTTCACTCTGAGATGCTCAGATTGAAAAGGCCCTGCTCAACCCTGAAACTCCTGTTTGACTAAAGCTGATCTCATCTGCCCCTTGAAGCCCCTGCTGTTTGCTTCCTTCCACAGAGCTCATGCAGAGGAGCAAGACAAACCAATTCTTTTGCTTTCCCTCCCCTCCTGTCAGCCCCATGCTGTTGCAGCAAGGCAGCAATGCTGCAGGTTCCTGCTGCTCCCTCCAAAACCTCTGCCTTTCCTGGTGCTAAAGGAAGGTGAAAGGCAGCACAACCTGCTTGGGAGAGGCTTTCACCCTTCAGGCTTCTGCCTTTCCTCTGTGGAACTCCTGCAATATTCCTGCTCTCCAGGAGGAGGCTGATTCTTCCCAGCAAGAGAGGATGACTGGTGTCCTTCATTTCCACTGTAACTCCTGCTCTCCTCAGCTCCTGCTGCTGCTCAGCTGTACAAGATTTTCCAGTGTTGCTGCTGTAACAACTGAGTGTTCCACAGAAAGACAGCACAGCTCCAGAACCAGCACAGCCCCAGCTCTCTGGTTACACTGGGCACTGTGGCCTTGGCAAGCCAGAGCATTCTCTTGACACAAATGTGAGGCCACACCTGGGCTCAGTTTTGGGCTCCTCACTCCAAGAAGGACATTGAGGTGCTGGAGTGTGTGCAGAGAAGGGCAAGGAAGGTGGGGAAGGGTCTAGAGCACAAGTGTTGTGAGGAGCAGCTGAGGGAACCGGGCTTGGTTAGGCTGGAGAAGAGGAGGCTCAGGGGAGACCTTCTGGCTCTCTGCAGCTCCCTGAGAGGAGGCTGGAGCCAGGTGGGGCTTGGGCTCTTCTCCCAGGGAACAAGTGACTGGACAAGAGGAAACAGCCTCAAATTGTGCCAGGGGATGTTTAGGTTGGAGATCAGGAACAGTTTCTTCCCTGAAAGGGTTGTCAAGCCCTGGCCCAGGCTGCCCAGGGCAGTGGTGGAGTCACCATCCCTGGAGGGGTTGAAACCACCTGGAGCTGAGGGCCATGGTTTGGTGGTGCCCTGGCAGTGCTGGTTCAGGGTTGGACTCAGTGATCTGAAAGTTCTTTTCCAACCTGAAGGATTCCATGGTTCTCTAAAGGCAAAGCTCTGCAGTGAGCTGCAGTGGTGGCAGAGTCCCAGGGGAGGTGAATTACTGGCATGTCTGAGCAATGGCCCAGCAGGTGCTGAGGCCTGGAGAAAAGCCACCAGCCTTTGGGCTGTGGCAGGACTTGGTCATGACTTCTCCTTTCACTCCAGAGGTTGATCCTGCCCTGGCTGTTGTGTGGGGCTGCTTTTGCCTTCTGCTCTTCACCACTGGCCCTGCTGATGCTTGTGGTTTCTCCTTGCAGGTCTGACACCTTGGGTCTCCAAGAAACCTCCCTTACCTTGTAACTCTCTTTTCTTTCAGTTTGGTGACCTCACATCCCTGTCCCCAACGCTGCTGGACAAAGGTAACTCCTCTCCCTCACCTCAACTCCTGCCGGCTCAGGAGGCAGGGTGGGATGGGGAAACCTCATCCTGACTCTTTGGGGGAAAAGAGCCTCTTCCCTTCTGGTCAGCAGTCTGATGGCAAACTCTGTCCTTTGCAGATGACATGAGTGAGGTGGGCAGTGAGGTGGACACAGACTCGAGGAGCCTGGGGGAGCCCCTGGTGAAGCGAGAGCGCAGTGACCCCGGGCACTCGCTGCAGGAGATGTGAGGCAGGAGCTTGGCTTCCCCCCAGCTGGATACAGCCTGGAGCTGGCCTCGATGCTCAGCAGCCTGAGGCTCCCTCTCCCTGACTTATTAGTGCCTCTTAGTTTCTCTTGATGTTTACTGGTGTCTGAGGATGGGCTCGGGGCTGAGCCCAGGGAGGGTGGTGGGATAGAGCTGCTTTGGCCTCTGCTCTCCTCCAGCATCAGCCCTGGCTGGAGGCTGCAGCTCCAGTGGCTGCCTCCCAGCCCTGGATGGCTCTGTGGCTTGGATGTGCCTGGCTGGGAGAGGCTGTCCTCTGAGTGAGGTGGGCAAACAGCTTTGGGCTCCTGCCCCACTTCTGACTTCACTGTGATACAAACTTGAACCAATCAGTGCCCAAGAAGAAAGAAAAACGCCTGCCCCTCCTCCTCCTCCAGCCTTTGAGACAAACTGTCCTGGCTCTGACTTCACCAAATCCTTGGCAGCAGGGAGCACAGGACCAGGCATCTCTGGTACCCACCTGGGGAGAGGGCTCCAGGCTGCACAGCCCTCAGGTCCTGCCAGAGTGGGGGATGTCAGTACTCTGGGACTGGTACATGTGTGCTCTGGGACTGACACATGTGCCCTGGGACTGACACATGTGTGCCCTGGGACTGGTACATGTGTGCTCTGGGACTGACACATGTGCCCTGGGACTGATACCTGTGTGTTCTGACACTGGCACATGTGTGCTCTGGGACTGATACCTGTGTGCCCTGGGACAGGCACACATCAACTCTGGGACTGATACCTGTGCTCTGGGACTGACACATGTGCTCTGGGACTGGCACACGTGTGTGCTCTGGGTCTGACACATGTATGCCCTGGGACTGGCAGCTGTGGGCTCTGGGACTGCCATGTGTGTGCCCTGGGACTGGCATGTGTGCCCTGGGACTGGCACCTGTGCCCTGGGACTGCCATATGTGTGCCCTGGGACTGCCATATGTGTGCTCTGGCCTCCAGGACCAGTGTTCCCCCCCCCTGCTCCCATGTCTCCCCAGCTTGGTGTTTCACCCCTGCTCTCTGAATGCTCCTGGGACACTCTCAGGCCAACTCCAGATACCAAAGGACTCTGAGGCAGCAGCAGGTCACCAAGTGTGTTCCTTGCCCCTGTGCTCTGATGCCCATGGACAGCCCCAGGGGCCACCCCATCCTCCCCAGGGTGCCCAGGGAGAGGAGAGCTTCTCCTGTGTCCAGGCTTCTGTCAGATTCTGTCCTGCTAAACCTTTGCAGGCAGAGAGCAGCTGTCTGCAGGGCTGCATCTGCAGCAGGGGTGAGGGTGTGTGACTGCAGTGCCTTAGGGGGGGCTGGGGACCCCCTTCCCCCTGCTCTGGCTGAGCCAGCACAGCTCAGGCTGTCCCTGGGCCTGGCTGTGCTCAGTGCTACAGTGACATTTCCCTGGGCTGCATCACCTCACCTCCTCCCTCAGCACTGTGGCCGTGGTGGGGCTGAGCTGGGAGAGCTTCTACCCCAGCAGGCTCTGGTTCTCCCTTTCTGTGTCCTTGGAGGGGGGGGAGGGAGGGGATGTCCGGGCTGCTGTGGGGCAGAGGAGGGAGGTGGAGTCTGTCCTCAAGCCAAACTGCAAAAAGCAAGCCCCAGGGCAAATCTTTCTGTGAATAAAGGCTGTGTCATAAAGAGCTTTTCCCATTGTTGTTGCTAATGATGCAGTGTTTGGTGTGAGCTTCCCCAGGGCCCCTGTGGACATTTGCTTGTCAGAGTGTATCCAGAGCTGTTATTTCCTTACTCCAAATGGCACTGGGGTGGCTGTGACACTTGAGAAAGCCATTGCTAATGGCAAGTAAAGAGGAGATGTGTGTGTGTGGTGGCACAGCTTGCCCTCTCCCTGCCTCTGCTGGGGTCTCTCAGGGTGACGTTTGTCTACGGAAGCAGCAGGAGACAGCTGAGGGCTGAATCCACCTGTAGGTGGTGGCAGGGGATGCTCCTTGGGGCAGTGGCCACACTTCAGATCCTGCTGACAGGATAAGAGGATCTGACAAAGCCAAGTGAGCAACCTAGGCTGCAACTCCCCTGCTCCCAGAGTGAGCTGAGCTGCAGCTGCTGCCTTGGCTCTTCTCTGAAGCTGCTGCAGACTGAACCCAGCCACCTTCTGCTCACCACAGACATGCAAAGGAGATGCTCTGGAGCTCTGCAAGGAGCCTGGAGAACAACCCAAAGCCATCAGCACACCATTCCCAGCTGAACTTGAACAGCAATAAACATTGTCTCATCCTCAGGCCTGAACACTGGTGGTTGTGCTCCCATTTCTTGAAGCACTGGAAGGAGATGGCAGGCAGATGCTGCAGCCTTGGGAGGAGATGCAGCATCTGCCCAGGGCAGCCTGGTTAGAGCAGTTGTGGGCAAGGATCAGGTGGCTGCAGGAAGGCAGAGCCACCATGAGGCAGGGGCTGGTTGGTAGGGGTGATCCCCTCATCACACCAGAGATCCTGAAGGGCAGGAGAGGCTGAAGGATCAGCTGCTGCTCAGCACAGCACCACAGGAACCACTGCCTAATTCTGCTTCCAGACTAGGAGGCTGGCAGCAGTGAGACAGGGGTGGGACAGGTTCTGCTCTGACACCTCAGGAAGGTTTAACCTCAGCCTCTCTCCCAGGCTGTTCCTGCTTGCTTCACTCTCCCTCTGGGTTGTGGCCAGTCTTGCAGCAGTGGCTGGGCCAGCCTGAGCCTTGGGCTGCAGAGCCCAGGGCTGGAACAAGGGAGCAGAGCTCAAGGCTGGCCCTGGGGAGCAGAGCAGCACCTCCTGAGCCTGAGCAAACCTGGCTGCAAGTGGGAAACAAACACAGCTCAAATGCTCCCATTAAAACAGAATCCCAGCATGGAGAGGGTGGGAAGGGACATCTGGGGATCAGCCAGTCCTGCTCCAGCAGGGGCACCCACAGCAGCTTGCCCAGGCTCACCTCCAGCTGCCTTGGCAATCTCTCCACACAAGGAGACTCCACAGCCTCTCTGCAAAGCCTGGGCCAGGGCTCCAACACCCTCACACCAAACAAGCTTCTCCTCCTGCTCAGCTGGAACCTCCTGGATTCCAGTTGGTGCCCAGTGCCCCTTGGCCTGGCCCTGGGCACCACTGAGCAGAGTCTGGCCCCAGCCTCTTGCCCCCAGCCTGCAGCTCTTGCTCAGCATTGAGCAGCTTCCCTCTGGGGCTGCTCTTCTCCAGGCTCAGCAGCCCCAGGGCTCTCAGCCTTTCCTGCTGCCAGAGCTGCTCCAGTGCCCTCAGCATCTTCCTGGGCTCTGCTGGACTCTCTCCAGCAGTTCCTTGTTTCTCTGGAACTGGGGAGCCCAGAACTGGAGCCAGGACTCCAGCTGTGGCCTGACTACAGCAGAGTAGAGGGGGAGGAGAACCTCCCTCGACCTGCTGCTGGTCACCCTTTTCTTCATTCACCCCAGGAGACCAGTGACATCCTTGCTACCCTGGTGGAGTAAGTTGTAGAATGCAGGAATGGTTGAGGCAGGCTGAGGGTTGGTCTCTTCTCCCTAGTAACAAGTGACAGGAGAAGAGGAAACAGCTTCAAGTTGTGCCGGGGAAGGTTTAGGTTGGAGATCAGGAACAATTTCTTCCCCACAAAGGGTTGTCCAGACCTGGCCCAGGCTGCCCAGGGCAGTGGTGGAGTCACCATCCCTGGAGGGGTTGAAAACACCTGGAGATGTGGTGCTGAGGCCATGGTTTGGTGGTGACCTGGCAGTGCTGGTTCAGGGTTGGACTCAGTGATCTGAAAGCTCTTCTCCAACCAAAACAATTCTGTGATTCAGATGAATTTCATCCTGGGTCTCCTTCCCCATCTCATGCTGAAGCTGTGAGGTGTCCTGCTCTGTGACCTCACCCCCTCTCAGGGTCCCATGCCCTGCTCTGGGCTTCACTCCATTTTTGGGGCTTTTCTGCTGCCTCTCCTTGGTGTGGGGAACATTTCTGCAGGAAGAAGAACCTTTGCCTGTCACTTTGGCAGCTCCAGGAGCCCAAACAGTGCCTTGGAGTGAACCCTTCTTCCACCTCCATGTGACTGTCACTGTCCCTATGCAAGACAGAGAAACTGAGGCACAAACAGATGCCTCATGGCATTGGTTCACTGCCCCACACTTTACCCCACGTACCAGTACCTCTGCCCCAGCCCTGCCTGTCTCAGCATCACTGCAGGAGGAACCCAGCTGCTCCCAGGGCTCAGCTGGGGACACTTAACCACAGACTGGCTTCACCTGGAGCCTCCTGGGTCTGGGTGGGGGCAGGTTCCTCACTGCCCACTGAGGTTCTTTCTGGGTGCTTGCTTTTATAAACCAGCAGCTTGGGTGCCCTGAAGGCTTTTGGTTTGTTGGGGTTTTTTTTTCCTTTTCACTTTCTCTTTTAGGAGCCTTAGTTTGGAGGTGGGGAGGGTTGGGACTGGTTCCTGCAGGTCTCCAGGATGTAGTGCTAGGACTTTTCACCCTCCCAGCACTGCCAACAGGTAAGAGCACAGCTAGGAGCTGCCTCCATCCTCCCATCCCTCAGCTCGGCTTTGGGGCTACAGCCCAGAGGAGGCACTGGTTGTGGTCAGGAAGTGTCCCAGCACTGTCCTTCTCCTGTGCAATGTCCTAGATGAAGGATGATGCCATCGTGTGGCTCTGGGGTGGCCTTAGGGCTCGGTTCCCAACCCAACTGCAGCAGCCCAGTGGCAGGACAGAGGAATTCCTTCCCAGCACTGCACCTCCTTCCCCCGCGGAGCCGCTCGCTCACCCTGCTCAGCCAGGAGGACTTCTCCGAGAGCTTCAAGGGGTATGTGGCTGCTGGGATGCGTGTGGGGGCTGAGCCCTGATCTTGCCTCCTGTTTGTCCCCGAGGAGGTGTGTCCCTTGCCTGGGATATGCTCAGTCTCATGGTCCCAGCACCAGGGAGGCTCCCAGGATGAGGATGGCCCTGGGTCTCCCTGGTGGCTCTGTCTCTAGCGCTGCAGCTGAGACCATGCAGAGCTTCACATCCCTAAAGCCACCAACTGACCTCTGTGTCCCTGCTGCTCTGCCAGGAGCTTCTGCAATGCAAGGGATGCTTCTGGGGCTGATCTGTTAGACTGCAGCTACTCCCCCCCTGACCCGCAGCTGGTGCGGGGGATCGTGTCCCAAGTGGAGTTCTACCTCTCTGATGAGAACCTGGCCAAGGATGCTTTCCTCCTGAAACACGTCCAGAAGAACAAGATGGGCTTTGTCAGCATCAAGCTGCTGACATCCTTCAAGAAGGTAGGCAGATTGTGGCCCTGGCCAGCTGGGGTGGGAAGTGGTCTTCACATCGAGGGTGTCTGGGTGCCTCTGGTGTGATGTACAGGGAGGTCCAGGCTCTGCTCAGGTTCTTTGTGTCCTGGCAAAGTGCTGGTGATGCAGAGCTGGGCTCTGCTCTCTGCTTATGATGTGCTACAGCAGTTCTTCAGCTATGGAGGGTGTTTGGGGAAGTGGTGAACAGTCACAGAGCAAACCCAGGGCTGGATTCACCTCTTCCAGCCTTGGTCCCCCTGGGCTCCATCCATTAACCAAAACGCTGCAGGGAAGTACTGGTGATGTGACCTATGGGGAAGCTGTGGCTTGTTACCGGTGTCCAGGGGGCACTGGGGACCTTCTCCTGCAAACCCCAGGGATGCTGATGTGGACGGGGGATGTTGCCTTGTCGTGACTTCAGCTCGGTGGGTTTAGGGGGGGTCCCTGTCCGTGCAGGCTCCCGGGGCTGCAGCAGCCTCCTCTCTCCCGCAGGTGAAATACCTGACGCGGGACTGGCGGCTCACGCTCTATGCGCTGCAGTTCTCGGAGCTGCTGGAGGTGAACAAGGAGGGCACCAAAGTAAGGCGCCGAGTGCCCATCCCCGAGTCCCTGCTGGGCAACCCCCACAGCAAACTGCTGCTGGCCTGGGACCTGCTGCCTCAGGAGCAGGAAATGTTCCCTCTGCACCAGAAAAGATTCCTTGAGACCATCGTGAGGGTGTTCAGCCCCTTCGGCCCCATCTCCTCCATCCGAGTCCTGCGGCCGGGCCGCAAGCTGCCCTCGGACGTGCGGAAGTTCACGGCGCGTTTCCCCGAGCTGCTGAGCAAGTGCTGCGCTCTGGTGGAGTACGAGAGCCTGGAGAGCGCCCGCAGAGCCTCCCAGGACCTCGGCCACCAGAGCTGCCCTGCTGGAGAGAGCATCAGAGTAGTCCAGCTCTGTGGGAAGAGCTCCAAGAAGAAACCCGGGGCCGAGAGGGAGGCAGAGGAGGAGCTGGTGGAGCAGGTGGGTTGGAAGGCGCCGACAGCAGCCAGTATCTTCCCCTACGGCATCGGGGACTCCCTGCTCTGCAGCCCCCCGGAGTCGGATGGTAGCTCAGCATCATCACCACCTGTCCTGGTGAGCGAGGAGCCCCCGGCACCCGCCTGGCCTGATGATGATTTCAAGCCCAGCGACTTCGGCGATGCCTTCCCAGGATCTCTCTTCAGCAGCAAAGTCTTCCCTCCGCTTGGAACGGGCGTGGGCACCGCCAGCCGCTACAGCTTCTGCTCCGGCACCGAGAGCTCCAGCGGCGGTGGCTCGGAGAGCAGGGTGGGTGTCTGGGCACCCTGGAGCAGCAGCCCCACTCCTGATGCCAACCCTCTTCCTGGCAAAGCCCTGGGCCTGCAGGACAGGGTGGTTCGCTTTCCTCACAGCCCCGATGGCACCAAGGGTTTCTGCAGCAGCTTCGGGAGAGGAGAGCTTGTTCTCCAGCACTGAGGCTCCTCTAGGTTTGGGTTTGGGGGGATTTCTCCTTTCTTCTGTCTTCCTCCTTCAGTTGAGCAGAATAACTCTCCATGGCCCCAAGAGCTGTGGGTTTTGGGGGTGCAGCTGCTCCAGGGACAGGAGTCTTTTGGCAAGGACAATGCTCAAGATGTGTCACTGTGGGAGGTGAGACACTGAGCAGCAGTGGCACCAGGAGCTGCACCATGCTGTGCGATTGTCCCTGCCCGGGGTCCAGAGCAGCTCCCACTGCCCGAAGGAAGGGGCTCAGTCCCCAACCCCTGGTGCTGGGACACTGCCCCGATGGGGTCCTCATCCTGCACCTTCTGCAGCCTGAGCTGGAAAGGTGCAGCTGCTTCCCAGAGTTGCTGGTGGCTGCACTGGTCCCAGGGTGTGAAGCTCAGCTGGGACATGGGCAAATAAAGAGATGAAGATTCCAGGCACTTTCTGGATGCTGCAGGGTTTTTCTTATTTTCCCCTGTTGCTTGTCTGGGGGCTACCCAAGGTGCAGCCAGAGCAGGGGAGGAGGCTCTGTGCCTGGCCTGCAGCTCTTCCCTCACCGTTCCTGGGAGGATTTGGGGCTCTTTTGCTGTGGCAGTGAGGCAGAGCCAGGCCCCAGAGCTGAGTGTGGTGGGACCTGAGGATGAGGAGTGTGGTTGTGTGGAAGGCTCTGAAGGGTTTGCACTAGGCCTGTCCCTGCTGGAGAGGACACTGGTCATGGTCAGGATCAAGGCCTTGCTGTGGGGTGTGTTGGTGTGGCTCTGGCCTCCAAGGGCTGTCCTTGTCCCAGGGGCTCCATGCTGCTCTTTGCATGTCTGTGAGTCCTGCAGGGACCTGTCTGTCCTGGCTCCCCTGCCAGAGGGCTGCTTCCCCTGGGGAAGGGGACAGGTGAGTGCACCCACTCCTGCCATTGCCTGGCCCTGCTGGTGGTGAGTCAGCCCTGGTGGGGGCTCAGGGCTCTCTGGCTCTGATTTGGGGCTCAGCAGGGCTTTGGCACCTCTGGGATGCCCTTTGCTGGTGCCCCCTGTGCTCCCTTCCCCACCTACACAAGCATGGAGAGGTTCTGGAGGAAGAGCTTTTAATGGAGAAAACCAACAGGTCCCACCAAAGGGGGACACAGGAGCCACCCTGTAGGCTCCACTCTCCTTATCTCCACCTCAACCCCTTCCAGAGCTCTATTCCCTCTCCTCCACTCCCCTTATCTCCACCTCAACCCTTTCCAGGACTCCATTCCCTCTCCTCCACTCCCGTGCTGGCAGCCAGAGCCCTACTGTTGCTGTGGGGCTGGGGCTAGGGCCTCTGTCCCCATTTCTCCCTGCTCCTCCAACACTGCAGGCTGGGAGGGTGCCAGGTCCAACCCCAGCTCCCCCCACAGCTCCTGGGGCTCCAATTCCTCCAGGCTGAGGATGGTCTGAGCTGGGGGTGTCCAGGTCAGGCAGTGGCAGGGAGGTGAAGTCACAGCTGAGGATGTCTCTGCTCATGTCACCAAGGCCCTCAGGGATGTGGTTGCTGTTCTTGGGACCATCCTGGCTCCCATCCACCTTCTCCAAGGAGCTACCAAAACACTTGAGGACCTCTTCTTCAAGAGACCCTTCAGGTACTTCCATTTCTCTGAGTGAGTCCCCAGGGGCTTGGGCCCAGGGCTCAGCAGAGAGCCTGGGGCCACTGGTGCTGCTCAAAGGGATGCTGATGCCCAAGCTTGTCTCTGCAGAGGTGACTATGCCATTGGTCAGGATGGGTGCTGAGTGCCCCTCCATGTGCTGGAGGTCAGGACTGGCCATGGGCAGCCCCAGGGGGGCTGTGGCCACCACTCTCTTCCTCTTCTTTCTGCAGGGCATGATGTGTCCCAGTTGGCCTTGGGGGTCCTTTGGGGACAGGCCAGGAGGGTCCTGCAGCACCCAGCAGGGGAGCAGCTCCTTGGCTGAGTGTGAGGATGGCTGAGGGAGGCCAGCTGCTGGTTGCCCACTGGACCTGCAGGTCAAAGAAGCTGACACTTGGAGCCCTCTGCAGACCTGTGTGGGTGAGAGGGAGCCATGGTGGGTGGAAGGACCCTGCAGGGGCACCCCCCAAGCCCACCCTGATGCCTGAAGCCTCCCAGATCTCCACCAGGCCTGTGGGGAACTGGTGGCCACAGTGGTCCCCATGGTATGAGCTGCAAGCCAGAGAGGAGACACAGCTCTAGGAGGTGAGGCAGAAGAGGTGGCCCCAAGGATTTGGGGAACTCTCTGGAAGTTGATTTCCTGGGCACATGTCACCCAGGGGAGGGCAGGGACACTCACCCAGGCTTGCTGACCCCTCCATGGGGAAGGTGGGCTTGGGGATGCTGAAGGTGCTGAGGGTGCCAGAGCAGACAGGGGTGTCACAGCTGCTGCTGGGACCTGAGGGGCCACCCCTAGCAGGAATGGCCCTGCTGTAAATGGCCCTGCTGTGGGGAAGGGCACTCAGCACAGGTCAGCTGCACCTGAGAGAGAGAGGTGATGAACCATGGCCACCTCTGCTCCTGCCCCCAAGAGCAGCCCTGGGCTGCAGGGCTTGGGTTCTACCCTGAAGGTAGAAGGGCTGTGGGACCATGGAGGTCTGAAGGATTTGTAATGCTGGGTGGGAGGAGGCTGGGGGCTGCAGGGTGGGAGCCAGTCTGGTGCTGGTCCCTTGGGTCTCTGGGTTCCTGTGGACTCTCTGAGCTCTCCTAGGAGGAAGCCTGGGGAGGCTGCTTGTGTTCTGCCCCACCCCCTGCTGCTGTGGGGCATAGGCTGGCATGGACTCATGGCAGAGGGGAACTGCTCAGGTTGGGGAAGACCATGGAGGTGATTGAGTCTGAGTCTAACCATTACCTGCACTGCCAGGCCACCAGTAACCCATGGCTGCTCCTAGGGGCAGCCTGGCTCCCCTCCCTGCACCCCCTCCCAGCCTGGCTCCCCTCCCTCCACCCCTCCAAGGAGCCACCAAACAACTTGAGGGCTGCTACAAGAGACCCTTCAGGTACTTGAAGTTCTGGTGCCCTCAGCACCACATCTCCTGGTGTTCTCAACCCCTCCAGGGGTGGTGACTCCACCACTGCCCTGGGCAGCCTGGGCCAGGCCTGGACAACCCTTTGGGGGAAGAACTTGTTCCTCATGGCCAACCTAAACCTCCCCTGGAGCACCCTGAGGTTGCTTCATACAGAAACAGCTCAAGTCACTTTCTGTTCAGCCTGGAGGAGTGAGGGGAGACCTCCACCTCCCCCAGCCCACAGCCTCCTGCCCAGGGGAAGCAGAGGGCCAGGAGCTGATCTCTGCTCTCTGCTGCCCAGTGACAGGACCCAGGGCAATGGCATGAAGCTGTGCCAGGGGAGGGGCAGGGTAGATCTTAGGCAAAGGTTCTTCCCCCAGAGAGTGGTGGAGAGAGGCTTCCCAGGGGTGCAGTCATGGCACCAACTCTCCTGCAGTTCCAGCAGCATCTGGCCACTGCTCTTAACCCCATGGGGTGAATTTGGGGCTGTCCTGAGCACAGACAGGAGTTGGACTCCATGCCCCCTGTGTGTCCCTCCCAGCTCAGAGCACTATGATTCTCTAACAAGCTACTGATCAGCCCATTGCCTGCTTTGGGATCTGTCCTGGCTGTGACCTGTCCCAGCTGCTCCTGGGCCAGGCAGAACAGCCCAGGCCCCAGGTGCCCCCAGCCCTACAGGCAGCTCAGGGGGCTCTGGGTACAGTTGCCTGTAAGCAGTATTTGTCTGGAGAGCCCAGGGTGCCTCCAGAGCTTCCCTGGAGCAGATGCCAAATGCAGCTGTGACTGTTGCCATGCTTCAGGTCCCTGCAGTGGCACAGAGATGGGATCAAGGGCCTGCAGGACAGGAAGGGAGGTCACAGTGTGTCCCTCAGCCTCATGCTTTCCCCCAGCCCTTACTCCCCTTCAGCAGGAAAGGCAGCAGCTCAGGACTGGGCTCCCTCAGGGGGCTCTGGGCTTTGCCTGAGTGAGTGATACCCAGGAAGAGATGGGTCCCACTGCTGTGTATTCCCAAAAAAGGCCTGGGCTCTGCACAGCATCCCATGAGGAGATGCTTGGAATGCTTTCCAGGCCCCCAGGGACTGCCTCAGGACATCCCCTCCTCATACTGTTAGGATCTGGCACCACCCAGGACATCCTGGGAGGGACTGAGGGCTCCCATCATGGGAAGAGTGTGGTGTGGAGGAGCTGGGACCACTCCTGCTGTGACCTGGAGGCCAAAGACCTCTCCTGGCCTCTATCCTACTCATGAAACAGCTCACTCCCTGCTGGAGGCACACATCTGCTGTGTGACTGGTGGCAGGGACTGCTGCCAGGGCTCTGAAGGCAACCAAGCTCCTAAAAACACCCAACTTTATTTCATTTTGGAGCATAGCTGAGCAAGGCCTTGAGATGGCAGCACCCCAGGGCCTCCTCTGGCCCCCAGGCCATGGGGAAAGGGCTTCCTCAGCCCTACCTGTAGGAATTGGCCTTGTGTTTAGGCAGGAAGGTGAAGTTGGCAGGAACTGGTCCCAGCAGCAGCTCACTGCAAGGAAGAAAGAAAAGAAAAGGAAATCAAAACAAAAAAAGAAAGAGAGGTTTGGGTTCAGCACAGCAGAGGCAGCAGCACACAGTGCTGGAACAGCCCTGGGGCTCCACTGCCTGCAGTCCAGAGAATCAGGGAATGGTTTGGGTGGGAAGGGATCTCTCAAGGTCACCTAGTCCAACCCCCTGCAGTCAGCAGGGACATCTGCAGCTAGAGCAGGTTGCTCACAGCCCCAGACAACCTGACCTGGAGTGGTTCCAGGGATGGGACATCTCCCACCTCTCTGGGCAGCCTGGGACAGGCTCTCACCACCCTCAGCACCAAAAATTTCTTCCTTCTCTCTATCTCAATCTCCTCTTTCAGTTCCAACCCATCAGCCCTTGTCCTCTCCCAACAGGCCCTGATAAAAAGTCTCTCCCAATCTTTCTGAGAGGCCCTTGAAGCCCTGCAAGGCTGCAGGAAGGTCTCCCCAGAGCCTTCTCTTCTCCAGGCTCAACAACCCCAGCTCTCTCAGCCTGTCCTCACAGCAGAGAGCTTCCACCCTCAGATCATTGTTGTGGCCTCCTCTGAATCCACTCCAACAGGTCCATTTGTTGGGCAAACAGGAGAGACCTTGACTCATGGCCAGAAGGGGCAGGAGTCCTGCAGTTATCCTGATAGAGCCATGCTGGAGCAGGGCTGGAGCTGTAAGGAGCCAAGGGTGCAGTATGTGCAGGCACAGGGCAGGGAGTGATCAGGGGGCAAGCAGTGAGGTGAGGGCTGGTATGGGAAGCCAATGGAGTGGCTCTCTGCAGCAAAGCAGTTAAAAACCTCAAAGCAAAGCACAGGCTGATTATCTTAAAGCAAGGCACCAGGAAGGCCAATGCTCTCCTGGGGTGCAGAAAGAAGAGTGTGAGGAGCAGGTCCAGGGAGGTTCTCCTCCACCTCTGCTCTGCCCTACTCAGGCCACAGCTGCAGTCCTGGCTCCAGCTCTGGGCTCCCCAGTTCCAGAGAGACAAGGAACTGCTGGAGAGAGGCCAGGAGATGCTGAGGGCACTGGAGCAGCTCTGGCAGGAGGAAAGGCTGAGAGCCCTGGGGCTGCTGAGCCTGGAGAAGAGCAGCCCCACAGGGGAGCTGCTCAATGCCCAGCAAGAGCTGAAGGCTGGGGGCAAGAGGCTGGGGCCAGACTCTGCTCAGTGGTGCCCAGGGCCAGCCCAAGGGGCACTGGGCACAAACTGGAAGCCAGGAGGTTCCAGCTGAGCAGGAGGAGAAGCTTGTTTGTTGTGAGGGTGCTGGAGCCCTGGCCCAGGCTTTGCAGAGAGGCTGTGGAGTCTCCTTGTGTGGAGAGATTGCCAAGGCAGCTGGAGGTGAGCCTGGGCAAGCTGCTGTGGGTGCCCCTGCTGGAGCAGGACTGGCTGATCCCCAGAGGTCCCTTCCCACCCTCTCCATGCTGGGATGCAGTGAATCTGATGGGACAGAGCCACCACTCCCTCTCTGGAGGGTGCATGCAGGTACAGTGACTCTGTGGGGCTCTGTGCTGTCTCTTCCTAGCCAATTTAAATGAAATTCAGCCCTTGGGTACCTGATCTGAATCCAATCATCCACGTTCTGGCTTGCCATCAATGTCTCCAGGTAGTCTCTCCCCACGTAGTAAGGTGGCCTCTCATTAATCCTCTGAGGCAGGTGTTCCAGTAAGCCAACTGGGATGTACCTGAAGGGAATGGAACAGCAGCATGTGCTGGGGACCCAGAGGCACAGGCTCAGAGTGCTCAGGACCCTCTCAGTGGGGAAAATTACCTGCAGAGGAAGGAGAGCCATTCCAGCAGGAACTTCCTAGTCTTCTCCACTCCTTGAGTGTCTGACCCCCAGTGCTCAAGGCCATAGTTGGTGAAGTCTTTGAGGATATCAAACCTCTCCCTGGAGGAGATATCCCAATGCCTCTGCTCCTTGATCTCAGTGAAGAGCCATGGTTTGATGAGTGCCCCTCTGGAACCACAAACCCCCATGAGCATTACTGTTCCCATGACTGATGCTTCTGAGCATGCCAACTCCTTCAAGAGACTTCCCAGCACTGATCTCTCAGCCAGGGCTGCTTTAGATTTACTCTTCACCTGCACTAGGAAGCTGCTGCTAGTTCCCACAGACACAAACTGACCTGACCCACTTTCAAAGAGTTAATTCCACCACGAGGTTCAGGATTCTTTAAAGGTTTCTGGGTTTAATTCTTTGTTGTTGTTGTTGGTTTTAACCCTGGCACTGGCAGAGCTCAGAAGCAAAAGGGAAAGGCAGGGGCAGGGACTTGCCTTGCAATCATCACTCCTGCCACACCCATCTGCATGGCTCGATTAGCATCTTCATAGGACAAAATATCCCCATTTCCTGGGCAGGAGGAAGGGAGAAGCCAGAGGTCAAAGTGATACATGAGGGCAAGTCAAAATGAGTTAATCCAGGCATGGGATAACATTCAAACTGGACAGAGTGTCCAAGAGCCAAAGAGCTTCTGTTTAGAACCTCCCAGAGATGTTTCTGATTAATGTTAGAGCTTTCTCCTCTCTCCCTCCCCACTCCTGACTCTCAACCCTGAAGGTTTGCCTGGGACTGCCTGTGCCACAGTGCCCAAGGGAGAAAGCACCTGCTGAAAACTAAGTGTTTGGTGTCCTGCCTGTCCCTTCCCCTCCCTCTCTGCTCATGCTCATCAAGCCTGGCCCCAAGCACAGCAGCACAAGGGCTGCCAGGAACTCAGGGCACTGTGGCAGCAGCAGCAGCAGCAGGGCTACTCCGACCTTTGCTCTCCAGGCTAAACATCCTTGGGAGCCTGTTTTCTTTGGAAGAGCTTTCAAATGAAGCAGATGGCACTTCCAGCCCCCAGGACAAAGCCAAGTAGAAGCACTTACCAAAGAGAGGCATGGGGCTGGCTACTTTGGCACACTCTGCAATGTAATCCCAGTCAGCACTCCTGGTGTAACGTTGCTCCCTCGACCGCCCGTGCAGCTGGGGGAAGAGAGGCCCAGGGAGACCTCAGCAAGCACCCTGCAGAGTGCAGGCCAGGCCAGGAGCACTAGAGGAAGGAGCTCCAGCAAAGGTCAGGCTGGGGTAAAAGTCTCTCTGGCTCTTCAGCCCAGGCAATTGGTACTAGGCCAGGCTGTGGAAGCACTGGGCTGGGTGCTTCCTGAGTAAAGCAATGGCTATTTGAGAGCCAGACTGGTCACAATGGAAGGGAACATTCACTGTGGGCAGCAATCCCCATCAACTGAGATGGTCCCACTGCTTCCCCAGCCCTGCCACAATGAAGTTTATGTGGCTGAAACCTCTCCTTCCAGAGCACTGCAGGAACCATCTCCCTTTGTCATGGAGACAAGGCTCGAGAGCACCTAGGAAATCCTCTCTCCATCTCAACTTCTCTAGCAGCAAACACTACAAGGTAGTGAGCAGCTGGTCCAAGGTGTTGGACAGAGCTGCTCAGCTATGGGGAAGGGGAAGGGCACCCCCACATCATGCTCTAGGCTGCCATGCAAGCAAGAGTTCCCCAGCTACCAGCCAACAATCTCAAGTATCCCTTGTACCGTGACCATGGCCGCTCCCCACTCCCGGATCCTGGGGATTATTTTATGAGCCACATTCATCTTCTCCTGCACCCCTGTCCGTATCTTCACAGTCAGGGGGACATCCAGCACCTGCAGGAATGGGAGAGGGAGGCCAGGCTGAGGCAGGAGTTGGCTCCAGCAGCTCCTCTCCTGCTGCTGCAGGTGCTCTGACTCACCGAGTTCATCCCTCGGACGATCTGTTCCAGCTTGTTGGATCGAGTCATCAGAGCACAGCCTCCTCCCTGGCAGGCAGACAGAGGCACACTCAGGGCTTCCTGCTTCCTTCCCTGGTGAAGAGCCTCCTTGGAGCTGCTCAACAGCAACCCTCTACTCAGAGGATGTAGGTAAGACTTGGAGCAAGAGGACTCTTCAACCAAAAAACCCCCAACCTTTTCCCTCCTAACTTCTGCCTGCTGCCAGGCAGAGACAGCAGCAGATTCCCTGCTCTCTGAGCAGTTATTCCCCTTCCCCCTGGAACCCAGTGCCCACAATGAACTGGGAGCTCTGGATCAGGTAGCAGGGGATGAGGCCAAGACAAACATCTTCTGAAGGAAGCAGAAGGTGCTGCAGAACATCTTCTTACCTTCTTGTAGACCAGGTCAATGGGACACCCAACATTGATGTCTACAAAGTCCACTTCTATGGTCTGGTTGAGGAGCTCTGCACATTTGGTCATGGTGTCTGGAAATGCTCCCTCCAGCTATACCAAAGGGGGACAGGCTGCCTGAGTTTGAGAAGCAGCTCTTCTCCTCAGGTGTCAGTTACCCTGGGTGGGGTCACCACTCACCTGCACCCCAAAGAGATCCTCAGTGTGATGACGTTTGAGGAGAGCCCACTCAGAGGACTGGCCCTGCAGCAGGTTTGTGCACACAGCCATCTCCCCACAGGTGATGTCAGCCCCAAAACCCTTGCAGACCCTTCGGAAAGGGAGGTTGCCACACTGGAAAGGACAGCAGAGAGCTCAGGAGCTTTGTTTCACTCCACATGTGGCAACAGCCAAGTCTGATGAAAGGACAGAAACATCTACCCACCGTGGTCAGGGGAGCCAAGTAGAGCTTGCCTTGGATTTCCAGCTGGAAAAGAAGGATGGAGGAGCATGTTAGAGGAGCTGAGCCAGCAGGGGTTACACAGAGTCCACTTAGCAGTTTTATTACTTGTTTTGAGTAAAGCTCAGTGGGAAACCCAGGAAATCACTGCTTTTGTTCAAGAACCTTATCTAGCCCAAGAGAATACAGAACCAGAAACCTGAACCACTCCATTTGTTTTCACTCTTCAGCTTGGAGAGGACTCAAAGCAGTTAGAGACATAGAGGGATGCAAGACCAGCTAATGGATGCAAGGATGGAGGTGATGAGGAGGAGAGGAAGGAGGCAATGCTCTCACCCCAGGAGAGCTCCATCCAGTACACACAAACCACCTAGTCCCAGCCTCAGCTCTTCCTGAAGACCATTCCCACCCTCACTGACAGCTCAGCCCCTAACCTCCTTCACGTGCAAGCAAGCTGCAGCTTCTCTTGCTTCTCACTCCTCTGAACACAACACCACAGCCCCAGGAGCTCACCTTCCCTAATCCTTCCCCTCATGACTCTACCATGGTCCCCAGGCAGCTCTGCCCTCTGCCTGCCTCTCACCCAGCTAAAAGGCCTCAATTCTGTCTTCCCAACCACAATCTCAACCACTTGACAGCTACATGACAGGCAGCAACCCCTGACCAAACTCTCACCTTCCTCTTCTCACACGACCTCAGCTTTACCAGGTCTTCGTCTGTCACCGAGCCCAATCTTCTGCTGGGGGAGGCTCCCTCAGTGCCTGTGGGGCTGGGACTCTGCAGGGCATCTGCTTTGGGATCTTCTCCCTCTTCTGACAGCACAGGACATCCAGGGCCATCTCCCAGACCCTCCTGGATCTCTGTAGAGCTCCCCATGGCTTTGCCTCCCTTCCTAGCCTCACCCAGACCACGGAGATACTCCTCAGCCTTCCTGAAGCTGAACTTCCTCTTGCGCAGCTGGTGCTGGAGCTCCTTGGAGAGGTTGTTCCTCACCAGGGATTTCCCTTCCCACTGCTTGGCCAGGTCACTGTTGACAATGTTCTGGTAGCCCTCTCCCAGGTGGGCCTTGGCAAAGCGGCAAGTGACACCGTAGAGGCACTTGCCAAAGGTTTGGAAGAGGACACAGCTGTGGCCCAGGTCAGCCGGCTTGGTGGCCATGTACTCGGCGACGTCGTGAAGGAAGCGGCACCGGGGCCCGAAGGGGCACTGCCCTGCACAGCCCTGGAAGCAATCACAGAATGGCTCAGGTTGGAAGGGACCTGGAAGATCATCCAGGCCAACCCCCCTGCTCCAGCAGGGGCACCCACAGCAGCTTGCCCAGGGTCACCTCCAGCTGCCTTGGCAATCTCTCCACACAAGGAGACTCCACAGCCTCTCTGCAAAGCCTGGGCCAGGGCTCCAACACCCTCACAACAAACAAGCTTCTCCTCCTGCTCAGCTGGAACCTCCTGGCTTCCAGTCTGTGCCCAGTGTCCCTTGGGCTGGCCCTGGGCACCACTGAGCAGAGCCTGGCCCCAGCCTCTTGCCCCCAGCCTTCAGCTCTTGCTGGGCATTGAGCAGCTCCCCGCTGGGGCTGCTCTTCTCCAGGCTAAGCAGCCCCAGGGCTCTCAGCCTTTCCTCCTGCCAGAGCTGCTTCAGTGCCCTCAGCATCTTCCTGGGCTCTGCTGGACTCTTTCCAGTAGTTCCTTGTCTCTCTGGAACTGAGGAGCCCAGTGGGACACTTGTCCCACCCAGCTCATTCCCCTTCACCCTCTCCCAGTCCCCCATCAGAGGTGGTTTTGCCCTAGCTCCACACACCCTGCTGGGAGTTTGCCTTGGTGTGCATCTATACTTAAGGTACTTTACTAGACTTTAAAAACAGATGTAGCCTTTGACCAACAAGGTCCCACTGGGACCCCAAAGCTCCCCCAGGAGCAGCCTGGAGCGGGGTCCCCCATGCCCTACCTGTGTTACTGATGGGCACAGCCTGCTCTGCTCGTAGTGGTTGGGTTTCATACATGGCCTGCTCTTGTTCTGCCCCCGGGCTCGCTTCCGTGCCACAGGCTCCTTCTCCTCCACTCCAGCATCCTCTTGGCCTTCTCCATCCTGACTGAGGTCCTCTGACCTCACCCGTTTGCGGGGGGGTTCGCTCTGGCAGTTGCCAACCTCGTCTTCCTTCTTCTCCTTGACCTCTTCTTCCTTCTTCTCCTTGACCTCCTCCTCCCCCTCACCGCCTGCCTGGCCCCTGGCCCGCAGGTAGGCATGGAACTGCTCCTTGGAGGTGAGGAACCTGTGGAAGCACAGCACTGCTGTGAGCCCCAGGAGCACCTGGGGGAGCCCCGTGATGGTGGGAGCAGCATGTCCGGGGAGAGGGGTGAGTTGCAGGGAAGACCGTGGGGCCGGGACCGGGACTGGGAACATACCGGGGGGGGGGGCGGTTCTGGACACGTACCGAGACGTTACGGTGGGACCAGACACGTACCAGCGGGGAATAGCAGGGCCGGGAACGTACCGAGGGGGTTATGGTGAGCCCACGCGCGTACGGAGGAGAGGGTACGGAGGGTCTGGGGACGTACCAGGGGGTTTAAGGAGGCTCTAGTCACGTACCGGGGGGTTATGGCGGGGCCGGGAACGTACCGGAGGCGGTGAGTGAGGAACCGGACATGTACCGGGGGGGGTAATGGCGGAACCGGACACGTACCGGGGGGCGGCTATGGAGACCCCAGACACATACCGGGAGGGGATGGCGGGATCGGACACATACCAGTGGGGTCAGAGAGGCCCCAGTCAGGTACCGGGGAGTTATGGCGGGGACGGGAACGTACTGGGATGGGACGGATTATGGAGGCCCTGGACACGTACCGGGAGGGGAAGCCGGGGTCGGACACGTATCAAGAGGGCTACTGAGGGACTGGGAACATATCGAGGGAGCTCTAGCAGGACCTGACACGTACCGGGGAACATCCCGGGGTTAAGGAGGACCCTGCCCCGCACTCACCGGGCGCTGACCGGCGCCACCCCTGCGGCCGCCATGCTACCGCACGCGGCGATGACGCGGGGCCGCGCGCGGGATCACGTGACGCGGGGGCGAGCCTTGGCGGGAGGTATAAAAGGCCCAGCCGAGGCCTTTGGCAGCCTCACAGGGGCGGGTGGTGGGACTGGGGTGGGCGCTGTTCTGCTCGGCTGCGCTGTGTGAGAGGCCACAGGATTGTATTCAGCCCTCGACCCTCTAGGCTTGATAAGGGGGAACTGGGGCCTGGCCCCAGAGAGTACCCGAGCTCAGAGCTGGTTGAGGAGCTGCCCGCAGGCCCCCCACCCCGTGTCAGCGCTGCCTGAGTGGGGAGAGGAGGCTGGAGTGTAGCCTTCGCACCCGGGAGAGGCGTTGGCCCTTGTGGTGGCTCCTCTCTTTATTTTGAGGCACCTCCTGGGGGACATCCCGTGAGGGATCCAGGACTAACAGGAGCTAACAGCAGCTGTGACATCAGGCTTCAGTCTTGAGTGGGAGCAGAGCTGGTCATAGCTTGAGGGACAGGAAAAAAAAGCCCCATGGGTTTCTATCTGGTGACTTCTGAGGGGTTCCCTGTGTTTGAGGAAAGGGTCTGGCTCTTCTGCTGCTTCACAGCTGTCAGCTGGAGGAGATAGAGCTCTCTGCAGAGATGCAGAGCACTTGGGGTGTGTTTTATGTATAATTGGGGTTTGTCTGAAGCAGTAAATGCAAGCCTGGTTGCTAAGTGCTCAGCCTGAACCGAGGGGAGAGCCATCTCCTGTTGCACAGAGCTGTAAATCTGCCTTGGAGCTGGCCCACGGGCAGGGTTTTGTTGTGGCTGCTCCAGCAACAAGATTTTCCATATTACCCTTTGGAAACAGTTTCAAGCTCAACCTAGCTAAGGCATGGGAAGGCTTCATCTTTCCCCCCCTGGTGGACCATGGGAAGGACTGGTACAGGCTGGTACTGCACTCCTCATAGCAGTCAGGATGCTAATTGTGTTAATGAGTCTGTCCTGCTAATGCAGTGAGACAAGGGCTGGTGCTTGAGGGATGGGTTGGGCTGTAAAGTCTGCCCTTGCCTTTGGTCCAGGAGTGGAAGATGAGGCTGAAAACAAACTGACATGTCAAGTGTGGGATGTTTGGTGTGACATGGAACACACTGACCTCTCCTTCCTCTGTAGCTGCCACGTCTTCCCTGTGTGTTTGGGACACTTGTTCCAGCCTCTCCTAGTCCCTAGAACAGCCAGAGGTTAGCCTGTGATCCTCTGAGCTCATGTCTGGTGTGCATGGGCCTTGAGCAAGAGAGATCTGGTAGCAAAGGGGCTCAGTGTCTCATGGGGTGACGTGTTTGGAGCTCTCCTGGATGAAGTTTCCTCCCCAGCTTGGTCTCCTATCCCTCCCTTTGCCTTTACACTCCATCCTCTGCACAGCCTTATTGTTTGACTCACGCTTGGCCTGGGCTACTGAGAGGCTGAGAAATAGCTCTTCAGATGCAGAAAGACTTGTGCTCCATCTTTTTTCCTGTCCTCCACCCTGCACTGAATTTAAGGACCTTGCCAACTCCTTTTAGCTGGATAAAAAATGACCTCTTTGTTTCCATCAACCCAGGAAAGCATCTGGAGAGTGGTTTCAGCCCTGCATTGTAGTGCAGGTACTGAGGAGAGGAGGCAGAAGGTAACCCATGGGTTTTGCCTTTAGGAGCTGCTAGAGGCTGGTGGAGAGCTTGGCCTTGGGGAATTAGCCCAGCTCTGAGCCTGTTTGTGGGCATGGAAGAGTTGGGTGTGCATATGGGGCTTGAATTTGGGGGTTTTCCTGTTTTCTGGTGCCTTAGCACAGCTCTTTCCAGATGCTCCCTCAGAGCTGGCTTTTGGGAGGAGTTGGGAGCTCCACAGGGTGCTTTGGCCATTGCCAAGGGTGGGCAGGTTGCACGATGGAGCCAAGCTGCTATGAGCAGAGCTTTTGGCTGATTGGGTGCTAATTAGTTTTGGAGTGAAATATGAGGCATGCAAAATGCTATTTTAAGCTTCAGCTTGGCTGAGGGAAGGAAGGAAGGAAATGAGGCCCTGGGGATTAATGAAATGATTTCACTGATGTTTTCATGGGGCAACAAGCCTGAAGTCAGAGTGCTTTTGCCTCACTGTACTCAGCTGAGGTCACAGACTCACATCTAATCCCTTCCCAGGGCACTGGCTTGGCAGTTTTATGATGCTGAGCCTCAGGCAAGCTTCCCAAAGACCCTGGTGAAGGGTCTGGGAGTGAAGAAATGAAGCCCCTGGGATTGCCAGTTCTGCCACAGCCTCTTGGGCAATGCATCAGGGCCAGCTCCAAGCTGTATGTTGTAGCTGCTCCTGCCTGATGTGGTGGAGGTTTGGCCACAGGCAGCCAAGCAGCTCAGTGTTCACCCATGGGTGCTGGAGGAGTTGTGTGAAGGAAGGCAGAGGAGTCTCTGCTAAGTATGGAGAGGTGTTGCTCTTTAGCTTCAGGTTGCAATCAGGTGGTGCTGGGGTTGAAAGAGGGGCCAGGGGAGTGAGGAGCTGGGAGCCTGCCTGTGGCTGTCTGAGCTGGACAGCTTTTGTGGCTGAAAAAGGGCTTGGATCACCAGAGCTGTCACTTGGACATCCTTTAGCAGCACTAAAGCAGCTCTGAAGAAAATTGATACCCAAGAGCTCAGGGGGAAAGGCCAAGTCAGGAAAGAAGGAAAGGTTGATTACAGGAAAGTGGGATATAGATATTTATACATCCAGGGAGAAGTAAGTCAGAAAGAGTTCAGCTACTCCAAGGTCCAAGTTAAACAAGGCAGAGGTATGACTGAAACTGCCCCTTCCACAGGCTCCCTCTTGCACTAAAGCTGGATGTGTCAAGCCCCTGGTTCTGGCTACTACAGCCAGGTGTCAGCTGAAAAATGAGGTTCTGTGGCAGCCCCAAAGGTCACCTCCACAGCTGCAGCAGGGTGAGAGGAGGGCTGGAATTTGGGGCTGGTTACCTTTGTTTGGATGCCTTTCCCAGCAGTGCAACCTTTGCTGGTTCACTCTGTGTGTGTGTGGGGGGCAAATGCCCCAGCAAGCAGGTGTGAGGTTTGCTGCTGAGGCAGGATCATCATCCCAGCTGAGGCAGGGAACCATCAACCCCTATCCATCTTCTGGGCAAAGCACAATCCATTCCTCATGCCTGTTGTCTGCTCTTTTATCTGCTCTTGTTTTTAAAGCCTCCTGCAACAGCACTTCCAGCCTTCTGCAGAGGAGATTGATTCCCTTTGCTCATAAATCTACTATCAGGAAGCTGTTTCCAAGATTAAAGCTTAAATATTTCCCCTCTCTAGTTTCATGCCCCAGCTCCCTCCCTGCCTTAATCACCAGCTCTTCCTTTGTGTGGACACACACTGGGCTCTCTGTACCCCACACCCAGACCCCAAAAGCCACTGTGCCATGTGTGCCCCAAGAATTGGGGAGGCAGAAGTGTTCCCTGTGATGGGACACTTTGGAAATGTTTTGTGCTTCCCAAATGCTTGTAAATGGCTGAGCCAGGTTGTGTCATGGCATTGAGTAAAACCTCTCTTGCTCTAGTTCCCTCTTGGCTAGTTTGGGAGCTGCTCTGAGCACTGACCTAGTGTTTGGCCCAGGGATGGAACAGTTAAAGGTCATTATCTGGGCAAGGTCTGTGTGGGTTTTGGGACAAGCTGTCAGTGCATGGGAAGCACACTGGGCTTCAGGGGTTGTTGTGGCTCTTGGTCCACCTAGAGCAGGAGCAATCAGCCCTGAATCTGCAGTAATAAGCCATGGTGGCAAGCCCTTGGGTCTGCCAAACCTGCATGGTGTGTGGGCAGGGATTTCTGATGGGTGAGGGGAAGTCTAAGACATCTGGGCTCATGTGGGAGTGGTGGGAGTGAGGAGCAGTGTGGGATCCTGAGGCTCTTGGCTGTGGCACTCAGCTCTTCATTAGTAAAGCTTGGAGAAGACCCCAAGTCTTTTCATCAGACCCTAAAATAAGATGAAGGCAAGGCAGCAGTCATGGGAGAGGCTGACTTCTTGGCAGAGGCTGCTCAGTGTGGGGGAACAGGCAGGATGTGGCTTTCCCCAGTGCCCCTGGGCATGGGAGAGGGGGAAAGCCCCAGTTCTCCCAGTATGGGACCTCTGGGGAACTCTTCACACCAGCCTTTGATGTCCTAGCCTTCACCCTGTTGTTGCTGGGACCATTTTGGGGCTGCTTCTGGGTCAGTAGGAGGACAGGCTCCTGAGAGGGACCCTTCCCTTCTGACCTCTCCTGTCACCTGAGCTCACCCTATCACTTCTCCATGCAGCTTGGCCAAGGTGCCAGCTTCAGGGGAGTTGAGGATCTGGGCAGGAAAGGCCTTCAGCCCTTTAGCTGCTCTGTTCTGATGCCTTGTAACACCAGATAAAATCTTTTGGGCATTAGAATTCTTATTTTTACATGCAAAAGCAACACTGAGGTTTCCTCCTGACATTTAACTCTGTCAGTGAGTGACAAATGGAGTCAACATTCTTGGTTCCCTGGGACAAAGGCTTCAAGATCCTGCTGCCACTAAACTCTTTTGTCATTTCCTAAGTAAACTGTGGCAGTTAGAAGTGAAAAAAAGGACTAAACCCAACACATTTCAATGTTTTTCTAATTACTTTATCCATTTTGGCTGAAGCTATCAGTCAGATTTGGCCCAGCTTCACAAACACTCTTGGAACCTTCCAAACCCTGCTATTTTTGGTGACTTTTTTTTCTCTCATTGAGGATAAATAATTTGATCTCTGCCCTGCTCCCCAGCATGGTGTGTGCCTCCCCTCCCCCTCCAGGTGTTTTCCTTTCAGGGTTACTGCTGGGACCTGCTTTGGCACCCAGCACCATGACTCCCCAGGCAGGCTGGGGCTGCTTCTGCCCCTTCCCACCCTGGGCTCTGTGGAGCTTGGGTGTTGTGTGCTCAGGCTAGAAGCCTCTGTGCTGATGGATGTGTGGAGCTTGGGTGTTGTGTGCTCAGCCCAGAAGCCTCTTGTTGATCTCTGTGTCTCTCTAGGTGTGGATGGAGCCTCAGTGCCATGTGGTGATGGAGCAGGCTCTGATCCCAAACTCTGCTGGCAGTTGCACCCTGTGCCATACCTGAGCTCATCCTCCAGGCCAAGTTCCTCCCAGTCTCTGGCACAAGACATTTGTTGCCTTCCAGGTGAGCAATGTTTTTCTCCTCCAGAACCTGGCTGCTAGCAGCTTGTTGCCTCTGCAGCCCAGCAGCAGTCCTGGCAGGGAGCTGGGGAGCTTGTGAAGCAAGGAGTGGGGAGGGAGCTGGGATCTTCTCTGGTGCCTCTGTGTGTCCTCATGCCTGTTCTGCCTGCATGACTCACAGAGGAACAACATCTGCTGAGCTTTATTTAGGGCCACAGATGGCTTTATTGAGCTTGGTAGTGGTGATGGCATGGTCTGAGAGTGACACATGGCTGCTTTCAGGGGTGGGAACTGAAGCTCAGGAAGAAAAGGCTAAACTGTGTTCTTCTGGTGATCAGTTTTGGCCCTTAGCTCACCTTGACCATGGCTCACTCCATGCAGTGGCCCAGGGAGCTGCCTTGCTCTAGGATGGGTGTTAGTCCTGGGCTAGTGGAGGTGTGGCAGAGCCTCATCCCTCTCCTTCTGGAGGAGGAGGGCTCTGTCAAAAAGCACAGTGCTTTTTCAGAGCTCCCTTGGCTTGTATTTTGGAACCAGTAGTTTCTTAGCATCCTTTTGGTCACCTTTCTTCCTGAGGCACCTGGGTGAAGTGGCTGCTTTGAATCTCCTCTCTCCTGCCCCCTGCTCTGTGAGGTGGTTGTTGAGCCTGTGAGCGTGGGACAAGCAGACGCTGCTACAGATAAGCAGGGGAGGTCACTCACCACCTCCTTCCCTTAGTCCTCTTCAACATATTTCCTGCTGGAAAGATGAATTTGAAAGAAAACAAACACCCCTGCCATTGCATTTAGCTCTGGAAAAATCAAATGTCAGGGCTAGGTTTAGCCAAAGCCCTTTCTAGTGTCTGAGGTTTTGCAGACTAGGGGATGTGTTTTAATTCCTCCTCCTGATTAAAAGGTAGAGAGGGACTGATGCAGTGTCAGCTAAACTTGGAGCAGCCTGTGCTGCAGCAGCTGAGGAGGCCTTGCAGAGTTGGAACCACCACACTGATGGTGTGCTAGGTTTTCATCCTCTCTTTGTTCTGCAAGACTCACCACGTGCCTTAAAAATGGACATTAGAGGCAGCTGCCTTTTGCCTTGGGTGAGAGAGAGTCCCATGGGTGTCCAGGACCTTGCCCAGCTGCTGAGGCTCCCTTTTTCCTTCTGGATTTTGTAGGCAGATGGTTTTCTCTCTGTGCCACACTGCTCTGAGGTTCCTGGGGGGATCACCCTAGCACAGTGATCTCAGCATTCCTGCACTGGTTGCTCACATTCAGCTCAGGCCCAGAGCATGCACTTGGCCAGGATCACTACCTAAAGGGCAGTTCAGCCCCTGAGTGACAAGAGGCAGTGTCCTGATCCTGTGGACATGATCCCATGCAGATGAGTGGGGAAAGAGGCAAGGGAACAGGCAGTGTTGGTCCCAGAAAACCTTGCTTTTGACACAGAAAGATGTCACTTCACACTCCCTGCAGCACAAGTGAACCAGCTTTGGTTTAGCAGCCCTAATAAATAGCATGTGGGAGCTTTTGGGGTGCTTACACAGGACACTCCATCCCTTCTGGCTTTTTATTGCACTCAAACAGCTGCTGGCAGCTCTGCTCCTGCAGTTGGAGGGTGAAGGAACAGCAGCACTGAGAGCAGCCATTAGCTTCTTCCAAGTAAATCTTGGCAGTGCCTGGGATGTGAGAAGACCAGAAGAAAGCAAATGGCCTTTGGCTGGGGTCTTGGAGCATGAACATCAGCTGTGTTACCAGGACTTGCTGTCCTGGTAGGGAAGTGAGGAGATTGCAATGAGCCTTGACATTCCTTTTCCTGAACTGGAAAACTTCCTTCCCATTTGTTTCTCCTCTCTCTCCCTCCCTGTCCCTTCCCAGCAGGGACTGCACCAAGACATTTGCTTTCTAGGCTGCCTTGGTACTGAGAGGAGATTGCATCTGTGTGTTGCTGTGTGCTCCCTCCCCCTGGGAACAGCAACTGAATCCCTTGGCTAAGGCCAGCAGTGTTTGGCAGAGAGGAAATACCTCAATAGCAGTGGGTTCCTGCAGGTTTCCTAGGGGTGGGTGGTTTGCTTTAGCACCCAAATTTGTGGTCCCTCTAAGGGGACACCTTGGGCAGTTGGCCACCTGGAAGAGCAAGAGCTCAGTGGCCACTGGGCATGTACAGCTCCAAAGGCAGTTGCAGGAGGCTCCAGTTCCTGTGCAGCAAGGTGGGGAGCAGATGGAGGGTGGTGGAGAGCAGATGGAGGGTGATGGGGAGCAGCACTGCAGGGAAGAGTAGGGGATGCCTGGGTGTGTGTTGGAAGGGTGAATGTGTCAGGTGTGGCTGCAGCAGGGATGGGAAGGAGCTGTGACTACTGATCATAGAATCCTAGAGCTGCCAGAGCTGGAAGGGACCTTAAAGATCATCTGGTTCCAACCCCTCCTGCCTACCAGGGACACCTCCCACTAGATCAGGTTGCCCAGGGCCCCATCAAGCCTTGTCTTCAAAGTTTCCAGGGATGAGGCTTCACACAACCTCTCTGGGCAACCTGTTCCACTGTCCAACCACCCTCATAGATGTGTGAGGAGAGAGAGGAGCTGGAGGATATCAGGCCACAAAGGCTTCTCCCAGTCCAGCCCCTGCTCAGCTAAGCAGCAGAGGAGAGGTTCCATGTTAAAATGTGCCTCTGGAAACACTAAGAATATAACTTTGCTTTAAACAGAGCCCCTCAAAACCACCCTAAAGTGAGTCAGGGATAGGTAGCCAGAGCCTGTTGGTGCCAGCTTGGACCTGCAAGGCAGAATGGCTAACACAAGCCCTCAAGCAACACACATCTGTCCAGCTGGAAACTGCTGCTCCATGGACTCCTTCAGGTGAAGCTCTTCCCAAAGCTTTCCCTGAAGGAATGGGAGAGCCTCTCCTGGCTGAAGGTAGGCTCATGGTCCCCTAAATGCTCTTGAAAAGCAGGATCCATTTCCACCCCCTAAAGCTCCTTCTTTCCCCCTCTCCTCTCTCCAGCCCCAGGAGATGTTCTGCAAGCAGGCAGCATCTGCTGAAGCTGGCTCTGGAAAATCTCTCTCCCTGCAGCTGCTTTTTTTTTGGGGGGGGTGCTGCATCTCTGCAAATCATCAATATTCATCTGCTTGGTCGGCAGAACTTCTGAAGGGCTCTGGAAATCCAGTGCTGGGAAAGGGTGAGGGAGCAGCAGGGCTGGGATTGCCACGAGAGGGGGTTATGAGCCTGTGAGAGCCCAGAGGAGTGGGTGCTGGGGCTCAGGGGAGAGTCCCCTGACAGGTCCTGCCTGGGAGGAGCATTACCTGCTTTGTTGTGTGCTTCAGCCTCCCCAGGCCACCCCAGTGTGCAAGGAGAAGACTCCTTGATCTCTTGCTGCAGGCTCTGCTGGGGCTTCATCCCATTTTCCCCTGTGAGGGATGGGCTAGCAGTGGATTGAGATGCAGTAAAGCCTGGGAAATGCTGCTGGGGGAAGTGGGCTGGTGTTCAGCAGGAGCTGTGGCACCTGTGGTGAGACAGAAGCACATGTGGCAGGCAGGAGCTCAGGCCTGCTTTGCTCTCAGGGTCTTGCTCCCAGATGACCTAGTGTGGGAGAGCTAAAGCAGAAGGTGATTTTCCTGACTGCAGCCTGAGTAAGGAATGCTTCACACCCCCTCCCTCCTCTCTACTCTGCTTAAAGCCTTGCTTGCTTTAAATGTATTTTCCCATGGGCTGCCTCCCCTGCCCTGTGCCCATCTCTCCTTTGCACTGCTGCAGCTATTTGGGTGGTTGCAGAGAAGCCACTTGGAGGAACTGAGCTGACTGTTCCTGTTTACTTTGTCCTTGCCTTTTCCCAGGACAGGAACATTTCCTTTGCAGAGGTTGCTTGAGCATGTTGTGTTCTGGAGTCTGAGCTCATCTGCCTGCAGCCACCAGAGCTAAAACTGTCTGAGAGCAGAATCAGTTAGGTTGGAGGAGATGTCTGAGGTCAAGAAGTCCAAGTGTTGACCCAACACCATCATCCCACTAAACCATGTTGTGAGGTACCACATCTACATGGGTTTGGGAGCCCTCCAGGCACCCTAGCATATTCCCTTGTACCCTTCTCCACTGCAACATAAGAAGCCCTGACTTCTAGGTCATCTCCAAGTCCTGGATATATGTCCTAATTGCTTAGAGAAGTTGCTTGGTGGCAGCTTGAACAACTGCCTGGGATTTGAGAGGCCTGGGCTTTATTCTCTTGTTTTCTGGGGTTTCTCTTTTGCTTCCTTCCACTCTCTTGCATCCTTCATGCCCACAGGCAAGGGCTAAAATGAGTGAGCAAGGGCTTGGATGTTTGAATATCTTCCTGTGTGGGATATTCTGTCCCCCAGGATGGGATGGAGAGTGTAGAAAAGGACTAATTAGGAAACCTTCCTTTTTCCTTGAGAGGGAAAACACTTAACATTCAGTGAACTTAAAGTCTTGGGCTCAGTTTTGCAGTTTCTTGTGATCTATGCCTGTTATGTGCCTTTGCTCAGCCAACAAACCACCTTAAAGCAAGGGCCAGGCCAGGGAGGACTGTCAATGGGATCAAAAACCAGCCTAGCCCATGAACTTCTCACTCTGCAACAGTTCCCCTTTAAACCTTCTATTTCTAACCTGAGGCTGCTGCCAATGGCCCCAAAAGAGCACCAGGTATTTGGGAGCTCCATGGGGAACTGAACAGGTCCAGAAGAAAAGGAAACCTGCCACCAGACAGGGATGGTTAACTCTAACAGTGGCCATCAGGCAGCTGTGCAGACAGTTGGGCTCAGGGGGGAGCACAGGCATGAGGTGCTTCATCAGGTGGGAAGAAACTGGAGAGGCTTTTGCATGGTGGGGGTTGGAAGGGACCTCTAGAGGTCTAGTCCAGCTTCCCTGCTAAAGCAGAGTCACCCAGAGCAGGTTCACCTGGACTGTGGCCATGTGGGTTTGGAATCTCTCCAGAGGAGGAGACTACAACCTCTCTGGGCAGCCTGGGCTCTGGCACCTTCTGCTGGACTCTCTCCAGCAGTTCCTTGTCTCTCTGGAACTGGGGAGCCCAGAACTGGAGCCAGGACTGCAGCTCTGGCCTGACTAGGGCAGAGGAGAGGGGCAGGAGAACCTCCCTGGACCTGCTGCTGGTCACACTGTTGTTAATGCACCCCAGGAGACCATTGACCTTCTTGGCCCTGAGGGCACATTGCTGGCTCCTGGTGAACTTGTTGTCCCCCAGCAGTCCCAGGTCCTTCTCTGCAGAGCTGCTTCCCATCAGCTCAGCCCCTAACCTGCCCTGCTCCATGAGGTTATTCCTCCCCAGGTGCAGGACTCTCCACCTGCCCCTGTTGAACTCCAGGAGGTTTCTCTCCCCCTGGTCTCAGCCTGTGCAGCTCTCCATCAGTGGCAGCACAGCCTGACAGGGGTCACCACTGCTCCCAGTGTTGTTCCATCAGCAAACTGGCTGAGAGTTCACTCTGTGTTCACCCAGGTCAGTGATGAAGATGTTGAACAAGGCACAGTGTTCACAATGGACCAGGAGCTGGGTATTCCTGGATTTATTCACAGCCCTGTTTTTCCCTCCTCTGTGCTGCAGCCTCTGTTTGATTTTTCTCCTGCTCCAGAGCTTAGCTTGCCTCCAAATGTCTCACTCTGTGGCCCTGCAGTTCCTGCCACAACAAGGTCCTGTCTCATTTTGAATGTCAGGACACTAATTTGCTCTTTGCCCTCCCAACTCCATGGCCTTTTGCTGAGGATTGGAAACCTTGGAAGCAGTGGAGGTTCTGGGTCTGCAGAGCCAGGCTGGACACATGCTGTGCAGTGGCAGCATTTGCAGTTGAATTATTCTGCTGAGAAATATCCTTTATGGGCTGTCTGCTGCCCAGATGAGTGATAGTCCCCCAGCCCCCATCCATCAACCATAATTAGGGCCATTTCCTAATGACCCTTTGGACTGCTCAAGTGGGAGCTGAGAGGAAGGCAGAGAAGCACCTTGAGAAGGGGCATCTCTTCCAGGAGGGAGAAGAACCAACAGCCTCTTTCACAGCTCTGGGGCTGGCTGCAGGGTGGCTTCCAAAACCCCAGCTGCTGAACCAACAAACTTCAGGAGCTCAAATATCTCCTTAAAAAGCCCCAAGTGATGAAAACCTCAGGGGTCAGGTACTCCCTGATACTTTCTGTTCTGTGCCAATGTGCTTAGTGTTCTGGCTCCTCACCAGTGACCTGAATTCCTGCTTCTGCCTCCCCTAAACTGGGGGATCCTGGGCAAATCTTCCACTGTTTTGCCCTAAAGTGGCTAGGGTTTATTTTTCCTGAGCAAGGATTTGTTTTCTAGAAGATATCAATTAAAATAGAACCTGAATCTGTTCCAGAGAGGGTGTTGGGTGGCAGAGTTTATTTGTTTTATTAGTTATTGTTGGGTTTTACATTGTTGATGCATCCATTAAGGCCACATACCAAGGAAAAGGTGGAGGGGAGGGGTTGGGCTAAAGCCACTGTGTCTTTGAAAGGTTCATTAATCTCCATTTACCCAAGGAAATCTTGCTCCAAAGGTCAAGATTAAAACATGTTCCAGTTGACCTGGCAAGTTGTTCTCCACTCTCTGATTTCCTACCTTGACCAAATGTCCTGGATTGGACTTTTCCTCTCCTTTGGGGTTTGGGAGGTTGCTTTGGTTTGTCCCATTGGGGGAATCTTGAAGCCTCTTGCAGGGTGACAGTTGTGTCCCTTCAACAGCTCAGCCCTAGGAGAGTCTCATCCCATTCTGCACATGTACTGCAGATCTGGTGTCCTTCAGCTCTTGTTCATCACCTCCTGGCTAAGGCTCAGACCCTGGGATCACTGAGCAGGAGCCCAGAAGCATACAGGTTCTGCAGAATATCCTTGGGATAAAAATAACCCAAGAACCCAACCTTTTGCTGAACTCCAGGAGATTGTTTTGCCAGTTTCTCTTGCTGAAAGGGTTCTGCAGAGGGGTGTGATGAGGAGTGTATGGGCCAGGGCTGACATCCAGCCCAAAGGGCAAGGCTGGGGCAGCCAAGCAGAGTTCCACTGGTATCCATGCTGTAGCTACTCAGGTTTGAGCACCCTGCTTTGACTTCCCTCTGGGTCCAAACAACAATTCACTGCCAGCTGTGGCATAAGAACCAGAGTCCTGCTCCTCCAGGTGTTGCTTTTTTTTTTTGCCTCAGGACATGTTAGGGAGCTTGACTTTCTTCTTTGGCTTTGCTGCCTTGGGCTCTGGCTGGCAAGAATAATTAAGAAGGGTTGGGGTTTGTAGTTCCTGGCACAGCCACAACATGAATGGATTTGTTCAGGTTCCTTTTATCAGCCTTTGCAGCCTGCCTCTTACCTCATTACTGTGGGGAGGGCTGAGATGGGATTAAAAGAACATGAAGGTCTGATAAATGGAGATAAAAACCCAAGAGCTGGGATAGGTCATAGAGGTCCCCAGGGAAGGCTTGAGGAGTGAACTCAAGCCCTGGGGGAATGAAGCTGCCATGGGATGGTGCTGGAGCTCAGGGGCCCTCAAGGGATGTGTCCCAGCAGTTCTGAAACCTGTTGGGCTGGGTGAAAGTGGAGCCCATGGGAAGGCATCTGGCACTTTGCTTCCTGCTCATCAATCCTCTGCTCCTCTTTTCCTGACTCAGCAGTTTGCTGGAGGGCTGATTAACATCTCAGCTGGAGGAAAGTTTCCCAGGCTTCAGAGCACTGCAGAGAGCTGCTGGTGCCTCTTGCATCTGAAGAAGCCACTTGTGTTCTTTGTGCTCTTCTTCTCCCCCTCCAGAGCTGGACTGGGATATGGGGAACATATTAGTCCCTGTCTGTAGAGAGCTCTGGATGGGGTCTGGAGGAAAGAGAAGCAGATGAACTACTGCTGTTTGGTGTGGGAAGGAGGATGCAACCTTTGGTAACTTCTCCAAGCCATTGAGGTTGGCAAGGGAGTGGAAAACAGGTCTAGTGGGAGCATGTTTCTCTGCACCTGGAGCAACACCTTGAGAGCAACCTTTATCCTGCATGCTGGGCAAGCTGCTGCCATCCTCCTGCTTCCTTACCCTCCTAGGCTGAAGGGGATTGTGTGCTCTTGGGGGGCTTGCAGGGAGTCTTCTTGTCTTCCTAGAGGCAAAGAGTGAGTCTCTCTGGTCAGCACAGGCTCTGGCACAGCCTCCCCAGGGAAGTGATCTCAGCACCAAGCCTGAAAGAGTTCAAGAAGTGTTTGGACATTGCTCTCAGGCACATGGGATGGTTCCTGGGGTGTCCTGCAGGGCTGAGGGAGCTGGATTTGACCATGATGGGTCCCTTCCAGCTTGGTAGCTACTGTGATGCTGTCATCTGCCAGCATGGGTTGTGCTTTTGGGCATTTTGCTTCAGCAGCCTTGTTCTAGCATGGCCACTGCCACCTTTACCTGCAGGGCTGCTCTCTGTCTTTCTTTGCCTGGGTTTTGGAGGCCTGTAGGAAGGAGGAGAGGGAGGAGTTCTGTCCTTTCTCCATGCCAGCTGGGATCAGTGTGGTGAGGACTTTGCATGGGGACATGGAGTAATTATGTGTGACAGTGCCACATTCCAGCTGGGCTTTGACACAAACCCAGCCATGAGTCAAAACCCAGCTTCTCAAGCTGGCTCCAGGGTTATAGTCCTTGTTCTTGTCTTCCTTTAAACCAGTTCTTCTGCTTGGAAGGTCTGAAAAGCATCCCAGGGCTCTCCTGGGGACCCCTCTTTTTGTTGCCAGCATTGCCATCCTTCACTCATTTCTCCACAGGCTTTCTCAGGCTCCTGCTTCCCATGTGTCTCCAGCAAGAACCTGGAAAGAGCTTTCTCTTCACCTGGCACTGGTCACAGATCTCTGCTCAGGCTCTTTCTCCTCCCTGCTGTCTTCCCCTCCCCCTGATTCCCTCCTTTCATTTGCCTTTGCTTATTTTGAATACAAAGCTCTTCCATCACAGTGTTTATAGTTTGTAAAGCCTCAGGCCCATTGCTTATTCTCCTTCTTATATCCCTACTTAACTGCCTTGGCTCCCTGTGCCCTTTCTCTGCTTCCAGAGTATCCAGGATGAATCACAGTCCCTGTCCCCAGCTGTCTGCTGCATAGTTCCCAGATCCCAGGCACCCAGTTCCCAGACACTGCAGCACAAAGTCCTCCTCTTTCTCAGCCCTTACAAATTGCTTTCTCTGGAGCCAGCAGCAGACATCTTCATCTCTCTCATGGAGCCTCCTGAGCTGGGAGCAGCCTTGGGCAAGATCTCTCTCTTCTGCATGATACCCAGTGTGGGCAACATCCTTACCTGCTTTGGAAGCTGCTGAGTTGGTGCTGGCCCTGGGCTTATCTCCCTGGCACAAAGGAAATGTCATCAGCTTACTTTGGATCCACTTTCCCATATCAGCTTTTGTCTCTGGTCAGCTCTGAAGCACAAAGGCTCCAGTTCCCACCTTTGCCAGGGTGTGGTGAGCCAGTGCTGGCCAGGGCCCAATTCTGTTCTCCTCCAAGTGAGGTGAAACCAATGTTTGTGTGCTCTGGTCTGAGGCTGGCAGAGCAGATTTGTGGAGCCTGGTATGATAGAATCATGGTTCAGGGTTGGAAGGAACTTTTAACAGCTCCAACCCCCTGCAGCCAGCAGGGACATCTCCAACTAGAGCAGGTTGCTCACAGCCCCAAACAACCTGAGCTGGGATGATTCCAGGGATGGGACATCTCCCACCTCTCTGGGCAGCCTGGGACAGGCTCTCACCACCCTCAGTGGGAACAATTTCTTCCTTCTCTCTAGTCTCAATCTCTCTCTTTCAGTTTCAAGCCATCAGCCCTTGTCCTCTCCCAACAGGCCCTGATAAAAAGTCTCTCCCCATCATTCTGAGAGGCCCCTGAAGCACTGCAAGGCTGCAGGAAGGTCTCCCTGGAGCCTTTTCTTCTTCAGGCTGAACAAGCCCAACTCTCTCAGCCTGGCCTCACAGCAGAGAGCTTCCACCCTCAGATCATTGTTGTGGCCTCCTCTGAATCCACTCCAACAGGTCCATTTGCTGGGCAAACAGGAGAGACCTTGACTCATGGCTAGAAGGGGCAGGAGTCCTGCAGTTATCCTGATGGAGCCATGCTGGAGCAGGGCTGGAGCTGTAAGGAGCCAGGGGTGCAGCATGTGCAGGCACAGGGCAGGGAGTGATCAGGGGGCAAGCAGTGAGGTGAGGGCTGGGATGGGAAGCCAATGGTGTGGCTCTCTGCAGCAAAGCCTCCTTGGTCATGGCACTGAGGTGGGACCCAAGGAGCCCCAGGGGGGTGAGAACAGCTCTGCCTTTGCTCTGGGTGGTCTCTGGACTAGAGTACCTCTGCCACCAAGGTGGAGCATGGGCAGGGTGAGCTCAGGCCTGCTTGGTCCTCTCCAGAGAGATACCCCAAGGGTTTAAATTTTCTGCCTGCTGCACTTTTCCTGCCTGTGACTGGGTCCTTTTCCCCTTCCCTAGGCAAAACCATCTGAGCTGTTGGAGACCAAGACACCACATCACTTTGAGTCCTTCCTGTCAGGGCAGGATCACTCCAGTAGGAACCTGGGACTCACAGCAGCCTGTGTGCAGGTGAAGGCTGCAAAGCCAGGGATGTGTGGCCACTCTCCAGCTCTGGTTGCTTTTCCTTGGTTGGAAACATCCCTGTGCACATTGGAACCCAGTGCTGCTGCCTTCACTTGCCTCCCATCACAGGGGACAGCTCGCTCCCCTCTCCTGTCCTCCAGAGACACAAGGTCCAGCTCATCCCATGCCTGCACAGGAAAAAGCAAGGCAGGCCAGCTCAAAATAGCTTGCTTCTTGGAGTTTTCCATGAGACCTTTGAGACTTCTTATCTCCCTGCTGCTGTTTTGGCACAGGATGAGTTGCAGATGGAGCAGCCTCCATCAGCAACGTTACCTCAGTCACCCCAAGGCTTCCTGCTGCCTGGGCAGGACACCAGACCATTGTCCCAGGGGACAGTGTCTGCTGCAGGATGCACAGGGTGGAATTGAAGTGCAACCTGCCTAGTATCACAGGGACAAGGGCTACTGAGGAGCCTGGCTTTGATGACAGCAGTTTTGGCAGTGTTTGGTAAGCTGTTAGAGATGCCCCAGCCAAAGGATGGTCTTGTAGCTCTCCTGCTGTAACACCTGCCCTGCCTTCAGCAATGCAAAAGGCACAGACCCTAAGGTCTGTGATCCTCCATCTCCCTAAAAATAAGTTTATATTCCTGCTAGGAAGCAGAGAGAGCTGCTGCTTTGCTTGATGGGAGGTTGGTCCTGCTTGCCAGGCTCCTCCTGCAGGAGCCATGAGCTCCATGGTTCCATGCTCAGGTGTCACCAAGCTGTAGACAAGTTTGCAGCCCCAGGGAAGGTTTGGCACTGTGACCTCCTGGTGCTTTCCTTAAGTGCTTTAATGACCCTGGAAGGATTTTCTTGTGGCCTTAATGAGACATCTGGGGGCAATTAGTGTTCTGGTTTCTGACATGCCTGGCTTCTCTCATTGGAGGTGGCATGGTGGGGTTATGTTGGGGAAGGAGGGAGGGCAGGCAGGAGGTGCTGAGTCAAGCTTTGCATCCAGCCTTCTCCTTGCCTGTGCTTGTTATTTCTCTGTGCCCTGTGTGCCTGTAGAGAGGCCAGGTCCAGGCCTAATCCTGCCCAAGCTCTGATGCACAGCAATGGAGGATCAGCCCTGCTGTGACCTGTTGCTCTCATGCAAGTCCTGAGATTAAGGTTGAGCCTGCTTCCCACCCTCAGTATCCTGAAGTTTCCTAGAGGAAGAGATTACAGAGGGGATTAGACATAAACCTTTGCTGCTGCAGTAAATCATGTTTTCCACTGCTGCCAACTATGCAGAGAGGAGAGACAGCACAGACTGGTGTCTCCAGTTATTCCAGAGTGATAAACCACCCCTTGTCCCTGATCTATCATAAACTACCAGAGTGTGGTGAGAACTAGGCAGGTTAAAGAGGAAATAACAAGCATCCTTTTGCTTTGCTTTTTAGTTCTAGGGCTCTTGTTACTGAGGTTTTCCTCCATGACCCTAAGTGTGTTTGAGCTTCACCTAGAGGGATGTGATGAGTCTAGGAACTGAGGCTTTGAGGTTGGCACTGGTGAGACCTACAGCATGTTTGTCAGGGCACAAACTGGAACAGAGGAAGTTCCAGCTGAACAGAAGGAGGAACTTCTTGACTTTCAGGGTGCAGGAGCCCTGGCCCAGGCTGCCTAGGGAGGTGCTGGAGTCTCCATCTCTGGAGACATTCCTAACCTGCCTGAATGCCATCCTGTGCAACCTGCTCTAGGTGCCCCTGCTCTGCCAGGGGGGTTGGACTAGATGATCTCCAGAGGTCCCTTCCAACCCCTAACACTCTGATTCTGTTATTCTGTAAGGGTTGCCATCACCTGCAGGGCTCAGCTGGAGGGCAGCCTCCATCATGGGGCTTGAGTGAGGACTTTGAGCAGAGCTGCCACTGGTTTTATTTTACAGGGGGGAAACTGAAGCACAGAAGGGTGATGGTCACTGCTAAAAGTGAGGATTTCTGGGGCTTCATGTGGTGTTTGGCCCATGAGGTCTCCCTACCTTAAGTGGCACTGATGCTGGAGCAGATGCTGACAGTTCCTGCTGCAGGAGCTGCAGCAAAGCTGAGCCCACATGTGATGCTAGGAAGAAAGAAAAGGAGAAGCTGATGCTGGGCAGTTCCTTCATGGTTCATTTTAGACAGGTTCTGATGATCCATCCCTTTAATGGACCAACAGATGTGCAGAAAACCCTCTGCTAGAAATGCTGTGGGGAGGAAAAGGCCATTGAGCTGTTCCACTGGGTGTGACAGGGCCTTTTTGTACCCTTGTAGGTCAGTTAATCAGCTAATGGCTTTTGCTGACAGGTATTTATCAGCCTGAACTTGCTTTCCCTGGTCTTAGACAAATAGAAATCTTTACTCCTGGCTCCAATAAAAAAAAAAAACCCAGCCCAATATTCCTGAAGGAGCAAGTCTGGATATCAATCCTCCTCTTGGCACCTCAGCTCTGGGAGTTGTTAGGAGGAGAATGGGGAAAGCAGCAAGCCAAGCCACCCAAGGTTAGACAGAAGCCTGACTGTTGTTAGTCATTTAGTTTTCTTCAGCCAGAAATTGCATCTGTTTAATGAGCTGAGGGGCAAAGCTTTTGCTAGCAGCTCTTCCCCAGGGCTGGAAGCAAAGCTGCCCCAGCACAGCTCCCTGCAGCCTGTGGAACAGCCCCAGGCTGGTGGAGGAGGTGATCTGTATGGGGGGGGGAGGGCAAGATGGTACCAGCTCTGCCATGTCCCCATGAGCTGGTACCAGGACCTGGCTCCAGCATCCCCCACTCTGCTGCCCATCAGAAATCAGTTCAGTGAAGAAAAGGAGCTCAGCACCCTGCTCCTACTGCTGACTGATTGCTGTTGCTCCCTCTCTGCAGAGCTAATCCTCCTCTCCTCTACACCCTGTGTTGATTTACTCCTTTCTTGCAGCAGTTTAGGATGTTGCAATCCACTTCCAGCTCTGTCTGCAGCATGTGAAAAGGGACAGAGGTCTCTCTCTGGATTAACCAAGGAAAATATCCCTCAGGCACAGCTCAGCAAAGGCAAACACCTAAGGTACATTGGATTGTGTGATGTGAGATTTATGATCAAGGAAACAACCTGTAACTTGGGAGCTGCTGCTCTCCATCATGAATGCAGCCTGACATTCTTCCCAGCACCAGTGAGCACAGAGATGGATGTCCTCACCCTTCCTCTCTGTGCTGCCAGCAAACACCAGGGCCTGCCCTTTGTCATGGAATCTTTATGGTTGGAAAAGCTCTCTGACATCACTGAGCCCAACCATTAACCCAGCACTGCCATGCTCACCACTAAGCCATGGCCCCTGGCACCACAGCTAGGTGGCTTTTGGACACTTCCAAGGGTGGTGATTCCAGCTGGCTCCAGCATCCTTCTCCCTGGGCAGCCTCTTCTAATGCTTGCTACCTCTCCTGGGGAAGAAATGCCTCCTAATATCCAATCTCAACCTCCCCTGGTGCAACTTGAAGCTATTTCCTCTTGTCCTACCCCTTGTTCCTTGGGAGGGACCTACCTTACTGCCACCTCCTCTCAGGGAGCTGCAGAGGGTGAGAAGGTCTCCCCTGAGCCTCCTCTTCTCCAGGCTAACCAAGCCCAGTTCCCTCAGCTGCTCCTCACAACCCTTGTGCTCTAGACCCTTCCCCACCTTCCTTGCCCTTCTCTGGCCACACTCCAGCACCTCAGTGTCCTTCTGCCAGTGAGGAGCCCAAAACTGACCTCAGGACTGGAGCTGTGGCCTCCCCAGTGCCCAGCCCAGGAGGCCAATCCCTGCCCTAGCCCTGCTGCCACCCTAGTGCTGCTCCAAGCCAGGCTGCTCTTGGTCTTCTTGGCCACCCTGGGGACTCTGCTTTCTTCTTGACTCACTTCACAGTTCTGGAAATGATTGGAGTGACATTTTACACCAATTGCCTGTTGGTTTGCAGCTTTTGTACATCTCTGGAGCCCAGGCAGCTTTGTAAGAGCTCTGCTGCTCTCTGTGTATATGAATTTATGTATATCCATCTATATATTTATAGTTTATATCCATGTGCCTGTGTGTGTCTGTAGGCTAAAAGGCAATCAGTTGCTCTTCTGTTGCTCAGGGCTGGGATCTGCACATTCTCTTTGGAATATCTGGTGCCAGATATGAGCTGTGACTTGTATTTTAAATAAAAAATTTTCATTAAATTGGTGTTTGTGAGCTGCTGGGGGCCTTGGGCCACTGTCTTGCTCAGGAAATCAAATGACTTCATCTGCAGGAGTTGCAGGGTGAAGGAAACCAGCTTCCATCCCTGTTGGGTAGTGAGCAATATGTGGAAGAAGGCAACATTCCTGCTCGAGGGGGAGTTTCCAGCAGGTTTAACCAGCAGGAGGTGGTTCCAAATCTCCTGGGTGCCACCTTTCAGCAGGGATCAGAGGGATGCCCTGGACCAGGTGTGGGCCAGCACAATGCTTTGCAGACACCTCCAGCATGCTGAAGGGCTTTGACCTTGGGCTGGTGCTTCAGTTTATGGGAGAAAAACATCTTGTACACAACCCAAACACAGTCCCAGCAGGACTTTTTGGATGCCTAATGTAATCCAGAGCCACCAGAGCTTGGTTCCAGGCAGCTCAGAGACATGTGCCCACACTTCATTTGGTTCTGTCCAGGCAGAAGGTTTCAGGATGAGAGAAGATTTGAGGAAAGATTAATAGGAGGCATGAGGAAGTTTTCCAGCCCCAGATATCCCCACCACCACTGTCAGAGCCTGGCTGAGAGGTCCAGCACCATCACCATGCTGCTGAAGAGCCTCTCTTGTGCTGTGCATAGATGGGAAAAGCATTGACCTCTGGTGAGAGCCTCATGACCCTGGTCTGGAACAGGTAGGAATGACTGGAAGCATGAAGGATCTCCTTAGTCCTTAGCCCCAGATGATCACTGCAGTGTGGTTGCTGTTGAGGGTGGACACTTGTAGCTGGAGAGAGAATGCTCTGAGGCAGATGTTTCTGTCCTGGCAATGAAGCTGAGGCCTCAGTGTGAAGTAAATCAGAGAATCTCCCCCAGAACTTCACACCTGCTGAGGATCTCTGCTGGTGTCCTGAGAGCTACCCAAAGGGATGCAGCCTCTTCCAGCCCTGCTCTGCAGTGATTGCAGCTTGGCTGTAAATAAGGACCAGTCCCAGCAGAGATTCCACTGATCTAGTGCTTCTCTTTGATGGATCCCTGTGCATTTTGCTCTGGATTGGGAGTGTTATGGGTGAGGAAGCCTTCAGGGATGCATAATTCAGAACACAGACTGTTAGGGGTTGGAAGGGACCTCTGGAGATCATCTAGTCCAACATGCTGGCTTTCACTGGCAAGTTCTAACTGTGGTTTGTGAGGTTGGGCTGAGATGATTGCATTTAAATTCAAGGCAGATTTCATTCACTCATGGGGAATAAATGCTAGAGCTTTGTCTGCCTGCTGGGAAACAAGCCCTGGATGCACAGATCTGCACAGAGGCCTTGGTCCCAGGTCATCTGCCTGCTCTTGTGCTGCACAGATAACTGCTCCATCCCTCCTCTGGGCAGCTGTGTGCTCCAGAAACCCACTGAGATGTTGACATCTTGCACTTACAGCAGCTTCTGGATATGGGAGAAGGACAAGAAGACTGAGGAGGGAATGCAGATCCAAGGAGAGGTTTGTCCCTTCTGCAAGTAGCCTCTGATTTTGGCAGGATGACCAAGGTCCAACCACCACAAAGTCTGCTCCTTATCCCCATGGTCTCCATGGCCAAGGTAAGGCTCTGGTGGATAAAAACTTGGATTCAGAGCCCTCCTGTGCAATCTAAGCCCAAGCTTGGGTTGTTGTTTAAACTGCTGCAGCCTCAGTGCATGGCAGAGGCTGAGCAAACCTCAGATCTGGTTTCAGCTGCAACAGGAACCTCTGCACAGCCATTGGCACCAGATGGGCTCAGCTGGCTTGAAGGACAAGCAGAAGAGGAAAAGCAGTGTCAAAGCTGTCAGGGAGATGTGGCCTCAGTGCCTCCTAAAGGGAGTAAGGGAACCTCAGGGTCTTAGCTGCTTAGAATCAGACTGGACTGAGTTTTGGGGAGCTGATGGAGTGGAACCCTGCTGCTGTGGCCCTGGGGTTTGCTGTTGGACACTGGTGGGGGTGGCTTTCCCTCAGCTGCTCTGCAGTCTCTCCAGTACAAGGTCCAGGAGAGCTGATGCTTGCTCCTGACTTTGGCAAAGACACCAGCAGGTCTGTGCCATCTCAAGCCTTTTCTTTTCTGGTAAGAGGGAAATGTGGACTCCTCTTTCACTGGATGGGGGTGTGCAGCACCTTTCACACAGGAGCTCTGAGCTCAGTTGGGACTGTCATGCTGTGAAATGGGCAGGAGCTGATCTCTTCTCTCTGCTGACCAGCAAAGGACCCGAGGCAATGGCATGAAGCTGTGCCAGGGGAGGGGCAGGGTAGATCTTAGGCAAAGGTTCTTCCCCCAGAGAGTGGTGGAGCACTGGAACAGGCTCCCCAGGGGAGTAGTTGCAGCAGCAAGCCTGAAGAGAATTCCAGAAGCATTTGGACATCACCCTCAGGCAGATGGGGTCATTTTGGGAGGTTGTCCTGTGCATGGACAGGAGTTGGACTCCATGATCCTCGTGGGTCCCTTCCAGCTCATGACATTCTATGACATGAAAGCAGAGGATGGAGGAGTCACTGGGCAGGACCAGGCCCAGGTGAAGAGGTCTGTGGGTGCTGAGCTGGCTGCAATCCCATTACCAGAGGAGCAGGGAAACAGCCATGGGGCTGGAGGTGGCAGAGTGCTGAGACCCTACCACCCCTGCCTTTTCCCTCTGAGCAGCAGCAGGTCCAGAAACCCTGGCAGATACCATTTGTGATGGAGATTAGCAAGGCTCTGAGCTGCTGGAGTAGGACATGCCCCTTGCCTGTAAGCCTCAGTGGTGATTTCTGCTTTGCTTTCTATTAACAAATCTCTGTGGTTGCATGCTCATGCTGCACAGTGAGGGGCAGAGGCTTCAAAGCCAAGATAAATAGTCTCAGGGGCTGGCTGGGGCTCCAGGAACACAGCAAGCACTGTAATTTGCTTAATACTTTCAGACACAACCATTAGCCCAACAGAGCTTCCTGCAAGGGGAGGCTCAGCCAGAGAGAGCTGAACCATGGCAGGTTAGACACAACCAGCACAGCTCTGCCACAGGTCCCTGGGCTCTGTCCTGGAGCTAGCTGGGGTAGGGATGAGATAGAAAAGTCCCTGCCTTGTCTTAGCTCCCAGGAACATGAATGATTTGTTATCAGCTTGTGTGTTGTGGAAGACAGAGGCTGTGCCTGTCACTGAGTCACAGAATGGTTTGGGTGGGAAGGGACCTTTCAGGGTCACCTAGTCCAACCTCCCTGCAGTCAGGAGGGACATCTGCAGCTAGAGCAGGTTGCTCACAGCCCCAGGCCCTGATAAAAAGTCTCTCCCCATCTTTCTTATTGGCTGCTCTTAAGTCCTGCAAGGCTGCAGGAAGGTCTCCCTGGAGCCTTCTCTTCTCCAGGCTGAACAACCCCAACTCTCTCAGCCTGAAGTTCCTCTTCTCAGCTTCCCACTTGCCCATGCAGGAGAGCAGCTTCAGCCACTAGAAACCAGTGAGTGGGATGGGAGAGGTCTGTCCCACATGGGGCTGAAACTGGGTCCCCTTCAGCTGCAGCAATTTCTCTGAAGGGTCTGGCTCAAGCTCAGTCAGTGTCTGTGAGATGGGCTGGGGAGGGGGTGAGCCCAGACCTCCCACAGCCTCCAACAGACATGCAAACCCTCAGCTGGGTTCTGCTCACTGATAGATGTTGCTTTTCCCATTGGGGCATTAATATTCCTCTTTCCTGCTTCATTCCCAGGTGTGCCAAGGTGTATTCCCACAACCCTGGCTACCTCTGTAGGTACCAGAGTGGCTGTGAGCACAGTCTCCAGCCAAGAGTATTCATAGCCCTTGGCCAAGGAAGACCTGGGACAGTTGTGAAGCTCTGGGCTTGTGGGGTTCCACTCTGTGCCCAAGTTCTTCATTAAGGACCCCAGAAAAAGAGGCTGATATCTGTGTCCTTGTGCCCAGGCATTGCAGGGCTGTGGGCTGTGTCTCTGTGTGGGTTTGGGAGCACAAGAGCTCTGTCAATCCCTGGAGTGAAAGCTGGTGATGAGCCAGAAAGCCGGATAATCTGCCCTCACCTTGAGGAGCAGTGCTCAAGTGCTCAGCTCCTTTGATTGTCTCCTTTTGACAGAGGACAGGGAATAATCCCAGAAACAACAGGCATCACTCAGAATCTAAATTTGGGTCCCTCCATTACAGCTCCTTTTCATGACTTATTTATGCTTTTTCTTCTCTTAGCAAACACCTTCAGCTCTCCTGCTCTGTCCTGGGGACACCAGAAGAGTGAGAGGGATGAAATCCTCACAGGCAGAAGGATTCTCCTGCTCCCTCCCTCCCCCTCCATTGCCTTTGGGAAGCAAGAGCAGGGAGGTGCCAGCCAGCAGCCAGTGTGCTAAGATTGGAAGTCTTCTTCAATGTGCTGGTAGGTTCATGATTGGACTTGATGCTCTTAGAGCTCTCTTCCAACCTGAATGGTTCTGTGAGGTTTTGAGGTTGTCAAGACTAGCCCCTTTGACTCTGATTTCCTAACCACCAGCCAGCTGCAGCAGTGAGACAGCTGCAGCTCCTGAGAAGAGCAACTCACCCTTTAGGCACCTGAACAGCTCATCTCTGAACCTCTCTGTCCACCAGCAGCTCCAGAATTTGTATGTTGTACTGCATTGCTACCTCAGCTCAGGGTTATCTCATGCCAAAGGATGCCTTTTGCCAGTAGAACAATGTGCCACCTCCAGCCCTCTGTGCCACAGCTCCAAGGGCCAATGTGCAGGTGCTTGGAGGAGCACACACTGGGGAGCTCAGCTCTGTATGCTGGAGACCTGCTGGGTTTACAGAGAGCACAGAGTCCAGCTTCAAAACACACAGAGGGAAGTCTCCAGCTGGGAAAAGACAAACTCACTCTGCTGCATGGTTTAGGTCCAATTCCTCAGCTAGTGTGAGCAAACAAGCATCTGCTCACTTCTCTCCCTGGCTGTACTGAGCAAGGATGCTGCCATGCATTGTCAAAACAGAGGTTTTGCAAAGGAAAGAAAGGAAAACCCAAGCTAAATCCATTACTAATGGTGAATCCTTTGAGATTCCAGGAGCTGCAGTGAGATTTGGGGAGTGTCTCCCACCTGCAGGTCCAGGAGCACTCTCAGCTCCAGCATTACAGCATCTTGCCTGCACGTGGTGTCTCCAAGCTGGTCACATACTGGTGGGTGTGGATGGATGAGCAGCCAGGTCCTACTCATGCTGCACCCAGGGCTTTGCTTCTGCCCTTCTTGGAGGCTCTAAGAGCAATTCCAGTCCCTGAGCCCTGTCCTAGCATCCAGACTGCCACCATCCAGGGTGGCTGCCGAAAGGGATGGAGAGCAGCAGTAAAAAGATGCCTCAGGACCTGTAAGCAGCCAAGCCACCACCTGCAGGGGATCATGGACCTGTATTAGATCCATCTCCATGGAGATTAAGCCCTGCTGCCACTCCAGAGGATCAGCAGGAGAGCTCTGCTGGTGGCAGGGCACACGAGGATAAGGGGAAGTTTCTCTCGTGCTGCCTGCCAACCTCCTCGGGATCTTTCCACACCAGCTTCTAGCTCGTTGGTGTCTCTCTGGGAGTGGACAGACCTGTTCCTCCTTCTGTGCCTCAGGGAGCAAGAAACATTGCATGAGTCTCCTGCACTGATTTGGAGAGAGTAAAACCAGCCCAGGACAGGGAGTTCCAGTCCCCTAGAGAGGAGGAGGAGACATTGGGAGCAAGCTTGATGCCCACCTGGAGCTCACAAAAGAGCTGTTGCACTGCTAGACTTGGTTGTCTGCACCTGAAGCAGCAGGATGCAGCCACCCTCACCTCTCTAGTCCAGCCTGGAGGTTCCTCCTCTCTGTTTCTACCTTGCTTGGTTTCCTCTGCCTTTTCCTAGCCAGGAGGCCAGAGGATTTCCCTTGCATTTCCCCCCCCTGTGCTTGCCGGGGGCTGCAGCAGGTTTTGCAGCTGTAGAGCACAGTAAATCACAGACCAAGCAAGGCTGCTTCCCAGCTGCACCCAGAGGGCTTCTGAGTCCTGGGGTCACTTCACTGCTGCACAGTAGCTCTGGAGGAGTGATCTCTGGATTAAATTTCCAGGAGCTGCTGGGGCTGGGCTCAGTTTTGAGAGGCACCAATTCACCTGGGTGCAAATAAACACAGAGTTGTAGATGGGCTGTGCTCAGTCCCAGCTGATTTTTATCCACCCTGGCTGGGCTTTGGGGTGGAAAGAGCACTTGGTTGGAGTCCTTCTCTTTCCATTCCCAATCTGGGCTGCCTTGGGAGGATTTGGGAAGCAGAAAGTTCGAGTCAGGGCCTCTGTAAAATTCTGGCTGCTCTGAGATTTTCCCACACTTTCCTTAGACATACAGTTCATTCACATTTATTTCCAGAGGTTGTAAGGGGCTGAAAGGCTCATTGTGTCTATCTGGAGTCAGACCAGCTTGCTGCAGGAGCTGGAACCTACGATGTGCAGAGCAGAGATGCACTAAACCCCAGGTCACTATGATGTGCAGAGCAGAGATGCACTAAACCCCATGCCACTGTGGTGGGTAATGTCTCCCTGGCCCAGTTTAGAAGGTTCAGGAGCCAGGTGAAAGGCAGAGGTACTGTGGAGCTGAATGGAATGATGCTGTCAAGGATTAGGGCTCAAAGCAGGACAGATGTCTGCCCTGTGTTGCATCCTGTAAGGATGCTCACTAGCTGAGGGGTCTGTCCATACAGTTAGAGCCATGAGATGCTGAGCTGGGTCCTCAGCTCCCCTGAGGCTCCTGGCTGTGGTGGGAACAGCAGGGTTATCAGAATGGGGTGGCTTCTCTCTAAGATGGAAATTTCTCCTCTGGCCAGAGGCAGGGATCTTGGCTTGCATCCCTGCTCCCTGTCACTGAGCCTCGCCACCTTCCAGGGTTCACTTTGTTCACAAAGAGCCTCAGATAAGCTTCTTGGCAGGGGTGCTCTGTTCTGTCACTGCATTAGCATGGCTCAAGACAGGGGGTTTATTTTAATTTTAACCTCTTGTATCCCTTAGAAGATGCAGCTCAGACACAGCCCCTGGAGCAGGGACAGCAGGTTGAAGCTCTGTGCCGGTGAAAGTAGCATCAGGGAAGTCACCATCCCTGGAGGGATTGCAAAGCCCTGGAGATGTGGTGCTGAGGGCCATGGTTTAGTGGTGACCTGGCAGTGCTGGTTATCAGCTGGACCTGATGATCTGAAAGGTCATTTCCAACCAAAACCATTCTATGATCACAGCAGGGGTTGGTCTCCTCTGACAGTCACCATGGACGGAGGAGATGTCACCTTCCTTGGCTGAGCAACATGGAGGTAACCTCAGGCCTCACCCATGGGCTGAGCCCTGTGCCAGGAGCACCTGGTGAGATCCAGTGAGTAGGAGAAACCTTCTGCCTGGTGAAAGCAGGCTTGGCACCCCCTCCTGTCAGAGCCACAGGAAATCTTGCCATGGCTGTGAGCACATGCCTGAGGCTGGGGCTGTGAAATGCCTAAGGAATGGTTGCAACTCAGGGAACATTTTTTTTCAGTGAGTTGGAGTGGTTTATGTGGAGATGTTTCTCCATGAGTGTACTTTTCTCTGCCAGCCTGAAAAGCCACTTTGAACTCCTGCTCACACCCCTGAAGGCTGTGGTTGGTGATGTGGAGGAGCCAGCCTAAGGCACCTGATGAAGCTCCTCGTGGGATGCTGTGGTCCCTCACCAAAAGCATGACCCTAGAGCCCTACGGTGTGCCCTGATTCACAGGGAAGGGCTGGCTGGCAGCCCACCTGCTGCTCTCCTCTGCCTCTCAGCCTCATTTATCTTCACCACTTGGGCTGTTTACGCAAGCAAGGGTTGGCCAGAGGCAGCAGGCACTGCTGCCTGCCAAGGGAGGAAGCAGGCACCGGCTCTCGTGGCTGGCACCCAACTGCCTGCACACTCTCTTTGGAGAACAAAAGGCCAGGATGTGGCCTCTGTGGCCCAGGGCAAAAGGGCAGCTCTAGCCTCTTGCATGGCTTGTGCCGGGGATCCTGGCAACGGGACCCAGCACCTGATGCTCTCTGCTGGTGGCCTGAGGGCATCCCACAAGCAGAGATGCTCAGGAACCTCCACCCAAAGTCCCTGGGAGCAGAGCTCCTGAGGTCCTTTGCTCCCAAAGCTTGACAGTGCTGTCCTTGGGTTTAGTCCCTGCTTAATCCTTTACTGCTGAGCTTGTGGTTGGAGAGAGATACCTTCCAGAGCAAGCAGGATCTCCCCTGGCCCCTGAGCTAGCACAGCCTCCAACACCTTCCCACTTTGCTTCTCTTATTCAAGCAGCTCCTAGGAATCTCAGCTCACCCCCGAGCCCTGCAGCAGAGAGAGGAGAATCCTTCATATCCATGGGGCTGGAGGGGACCTGGGACTCCCCAGGGCAGAGCTGGGGTTTAGCTCCCCTGGAGAGCTGCCACAAGGGCTGGTCAGCAGCTTAGAGTGGATATCTGAGCTCAGGGTTGGAGATCAGATGAATGCCAAGCTGTTGACTGTCAGTGCCACTAAAAACAGACTAAATACAATTTTCCAGAGCAGTTGACAGGGTTCCTGTCTAAAGAATGATTGATCTTCTGCTCCAGTAAACACCATTTGATCTACAATTGCCAGGTGGAAAAACCATTCGCTGCTGTTCTGAAGAACTGAAAGGCCAGGATGGCCCAGGGCTGGTGTCATCTCAAACACTTCTCTAAGCAGCAGCCATGAGGAGAAGCCTAGACCTAGCAAAGCTCCTTTGACTCTTGCCTGGAGGTAGCCAAGTCCTCCCCTCCAGCAGCTTCCCGGGAGGGGTGGCGGTGCCAGCGTGCACCCGGTGCCAAGAGGATGTGTGAGACAGAGCAGGCTTTGTGTCATGCCTGGCCCAGGCTTGCCTGGCAAGAGGAGACACAGCAGAGCTATGCTGGGGTCTGCTCCCTCACCTCGAGGCTGGTGCTGGTCCTTTGGCCCATCCCAGGAGCTGTGATGGAGTCTTAGGACTGATGCTGGTTGGTCTTGCTGCTGGTTGAATGGCCCAGGTTGGAAGGGACCTTAAAGATCATCCAGTTCCAACCCCCCTGCCATGGGCAGGGATGCCACATGCACTAGACCAGGTTGCTCAGGGCCAAATCCAGCCTGGCCTTAAACACTGCCAGGGATGAGGCAGCCACAACCTCTCTGGGCAACCTGTGCCAGTGCCTCACCACCCTTTGGGTAAAGTTTGGTTTATTCCAGGTTTGTATCTCAGTATCTTCACACTGATAAGGGTCCTCTCCTGCCTATGCATCTCAGAGGGGAGAAGATCATACCCCAGCATGGACATGGGGAAGCAGGAGGTGACAGCAGTGCCCAGGATGGGCAGAGGTTTGGCCAGCATGCCTAGATGCCTTCAGGGTGCTTCTGGCTCATTCCAAAGCCACGAAGGTTGCCCACTCATGAGCAGAGTCACTTGGGGACACTGATTTTTCTCACCCCTACTTCTCCAGGTGATGGAAAACAAAAGCACCCAAGATTTGTCAAAGCAGGAAGGCAGATTCTGTAAACTGTCTACAAATGTATCCTCCGGAGATGAGATTTCACTCTGGCTCCCAGCCCAAAGGAACCAGGAGTTCTAATGCAAGCCAGAGAGGGAGGAAGGGCTGCTGGGGGGGGAATGGGTTCTCCTGCCCCACAGACCTGGCTGGGACACCCCAGGCCAGATAAGAACAGAGGGACCCTGGGTCTCATCATACCTTGGGATGAGGCTGCTGCTTGGGAGCTGGGGTTCAGGGGAACTCATTCAGCTTGCAAGTTCTTGGCTTAGAGACCCAGGGAGGCAGTAAGTGCTGCAGGAAGGAACAACATTCACAGGAGAGAAACAACCACCTGTGGCTTTACAGCTGCTGGTGGCACTTGGGACACCAAAGTCCCCCCAGTGACTGGGCAGGCCAGGGCTTTTGTGGCAGGAGTCCTCACTTTCTAGCCTTGCCTTAGCCAAACCTTTTTACAAACCAGTTCTATTTTTGGTGTCCTCCTGAGTGATTCTGGTAGCTGGGAGCTGCTGGGGTAGGGAGCTCTGCTGGTTTCTTTCCTTCAGCCTGACACATAATCAATGAAACCACAGCCTTGGGGTGGCTCATCATGCATGGTTGCTTTCTGCCTCTCATCTGTAGGCACCTCAGCCACAGGCCAGCTGTCTCTGGGTGATGTAGAACATCTCTGCACTGCAAACAGCTCATGGAAACTTGTCTTGTTCCATGACTGATCCCTGACAGCTCTTCAGTAACTCTTGTTGGACTCAAAGCCTTCTGACTGGGTGCTGCTATGCTTTGAGAGGTGAGGTGAGCAGATCAGCAATACATGGGCTGTTGGCCAGGAAGGGCATCTCCTGGAACAAGGATGTTGCTGGGGAGCAAGGGGAAGGTGTTTGTCTTCCCTTAAATCACAAATGATGTGATTTCTAGGCAAACCATCTCCCCTCACTGGCCTCAGGGTGAATGTCCCTTCCCGAGGTGGCTGCAGGTCCCTCAGTGCAATGGAGCAAGGCAAAGCCTGTCACCATGGCTTTGGACACAGAACAGATCCCAGAGAGCAGAGGCCAAGCAGTCAGGAAGGCCAGAGAAGTGCTCTCCTGAGGCAGGCACTCACAGACATCCTTTCCCTTGTGACCAGACTCTTCCTGCCTTCTTGATCCTATTTAAATCCCCCAAAAAGCCCTGGGAAAAAGAACACCTCCAGTTGCTGGCTGCTGAAGGAGGAAAGGGAAAGAGCTCCTGGGATCTAGGGGAAGGGAGTGAAGGGCAGTGGTGGAGTCACCATCCCTGGAGGGGTTGGAAAGATGTGGAGATGTAGTGCTGAGGGCCATGGGTTAGTGGTGACCTGGCAGTGTTAGGTTAATGCTTGGACTCCATGATCTTAAAGGTCTCTTCTAGCCAGAGCAATTCTGTAATTCCATGAAGGCAGCAGGGTCCTGGCTGTGTGCCCTGGGGAGGGCTAGTGGACAAGCTTGGTTCTGAGGTGAGAGGAGCAAGCATGGAGGGTTTAGCAGGACAAGATGGAGAGTAGAGCTGCTGCTCGTGGCTTTCTTCAGCCTTCTACCTACTCTCTGCCTGAGCAGAGCTGCAGGATGAGGAGGGGGTGATGCTGGAAGGGGTGTGAATCCCCTAAGTGGCCCAGGTAACCTGCAATTAGCACTGGGGAAACAAAATGGGAATGCTGGGGAAGGGGAGGAAGAGAAAGGACAGAAGAAGTGAGCTTTAGCCCTCCCCAGAGTCAATAACTCTTAGCCCAGACACTAACTGGAGGGAATAGTCCATCTCCAGGCAGAACAGGGCAGCACTTGCTCCAGGACAGGCAGGTTGGACTGCACTTGGTGCCTGGCAATGGGGAATAAATCCTATTTGATTTTACCCCCAGCACACACAACAGCTAAGCTCATGCAACCTTCTGCAGAATAACAACCAAGAGGCAGAGCTGAGGCTGCTGGAGAGCACAGCTCTGCTGGAGAAGCTGATGCTCCTCTCCTGGCACATGATGGTGTGTGGACATGTGCTTCTAACTTCCATAGGTCCTGTAAACCTGTTAGATTTCTGCCTGAAGAGGTGAAGGCAAGAATTAACTGGGATGAGGATGTACAGAGCAGTGGTATGAAACCACCAAACACAGCCACTTTCCAACAGGAGCTCCCCAAATGTGAGGCCACAGCTGGAATATTGTGTCCAGTTCTGGGCTCCCCAGTTCCAGAGAGACAAGGAACTGCTGGAGAGAGGCCAGCAGAGGCTAGGAAGGTGCTGAGGGCACTGGAGCAGCTCTGGCAGGAGGAAAGGCTGAGAGCCCTGGGGCTGCTGAGCCTGGAGAAGAGCAGCCCCAGAGGGGAGCTGCTCAATGCCCAGCAAGAGCTGAAGGCTGGGGGCAAGAGGCTGGGGCCAGACTCTGCTCAGTGGTGCCCAGGGACAGCCCAAGGGGCACTGGGCACCAACTGGAACCCAGGAGGTTCCAGCTGAGCAGGAGAAGCTTGTTTGGTGTGAGGGTGTTGGAGCCCTGGCCCAGGCTTTGCAGAGAGGCTGTGGAGTCTCCTTGTGTGGAGAGATTGCCAAGGCAGCTGGAGGTGACCCTGGGCAAGCTGCTGTGGGTGCCCCAGCTGGAGCAGGGGGGTTGGGCTGGCTGACCCCCCAGAGGTCCCTTCCAACCCCCACCATGCTGGGATTCTGGGACATGCTTATTGAAGCACCTGATTTTAAAAGACATATTTGTTTAAGTTACTGGCTTTATTCTCACCTGTTGAGTTTTGAAAGAGATCAGTTGGCTTTTGGATTGCTTTCCCTATAGGTTCAGAGGAGCTGCTTTCCCAGGTCAAAGGCTTCTTTGAATTTGTTTTTCTCAGCCAAGCCTTGAAAGCATAAAGGAAGAAAATGCAAATATTTTCATCCAGTCTTGATAGATGAAAAGGGTTTATTTCCCCTTGCTGCTCACTTCAGCAGTCCTGTCCTAAGCTTACTTCACAACCTGAGTCTCATTTAAAAAGCTCAGAGGGGAACTGTTTTCAAAATCACCCTAATACTTACAGCCTTCTCTTGGATTTCTCAGGAGTAAAGCCAAGCCAGCTCACTGCAGGGAAGAAAGAAAACCTCAGATGAGCTTTTGTCTCTGGACCTTTTTGTTTTCTTTACCCTGTCCTTAGTTGACAGCTTTAGGTGCTGCACACACTCCAAAGGTGAGTTTTGACCCTACCCAAGTGCTTAATCCTGTATAAACCTGCTTGGGTTTCACAGGGAATGAGGAGCAGGCCCCCACCTGTTAATTCATGGAATCCTAGAGCTGCCAGAGTTGGAAGGGACCTTAAAGATCATCTAGGTCCAACCCCCCTGCCTGGCAGGGACACCTCCCACTAGATCAGGTTGCCCACAGCCCCATCCAGCCTGGCCTTAAAAGCTTCCAGGGCTGGAGCTTCCACAACCTCTCTGGGCAACCTGTTCCAGTGTCTCCCCACCCTAACAGTGAAGAACTTCCTAATATCTGATCTAAACCTGCCCTCCTCTAGTCCTGGGATGGAGCTTGCTGGCCATTCATTGACCACTGAAGGCTGCAGTGTAGCAGCAGCAGCTCCTGCAAACACCACAGTGCTCCCAGCTGCCCACCCAGAGGGAAGCATGGGCTGGAGGTGGCCCTCACCCTCCTTCTCTCCTCTTTTCCATTTCCCTGGCCTTAGTGTCAGGCTAATTGTTGTGCTCCCAAGGTTTCTCTTGGCACGTGGCTCAGGGCCCAGGGGGGCCCCAGAAGCTCAGCAAAGTGAATCTTTGTGTAAACGAGTCCTGATTGTAATTGCTCTGCTGTAATTACTGCTGAGCAAATAAACAATGAAGGGCAGCAGCAGCAGCAGCAGCAGCAGCATCCTGGAGGCATGTTGGGCTTGTGCAACCTCTGCAAAACCTCAGGAGTAGGTCATGTGGATCCTCCCTGGAGCTCACAGAGAACAAGATGGACTTGGAACAGATGCTTATTAATTTTAGGGTGTCCTGCTCCAGGCAAGCTGGGATGACATGGGAACAGCTCAGGGAGATGAGGAGTTGGGAAAGTGGAACTTCTCTGTGTGTTATTTTACACAGTGAGGACATCTTTCCACTAGGTGCAAGTCCTTTTAGCCCTTTTCTGGGCTATTTGGATCTAAGTGGATCTGCTGGAAGATCTCCAAGCCTGCTGGTGGAACAGGTATTGAGTTTCCCAGCCCATGAAATCAGCCAAGTGGTTCTGCCCTGCCCCTGTGAGGTTCCTGGGCATGGTCTAACAGCTCTGCTCACAGTGACCCTCAGAAGTCAAGGAGGGCATCATACCATGGAGCAGGACAGGTTGGGGGCTGACCTGCTGGAAAGCAGCACCACAGAGAAGGACCTGGGAGTGCTGGGGGTCAACAAGTGCCCTTGTGCACCAGCAGTGTGCCCTTGTGGCCTTCTCTTCTCCAGGCTGAACAACCCCAACTCTCTCAGCCTGACCTCACAGCAGAGAGGTTCCAGCCCTCAGATCACCTCTGTGGCCTCCTCTGGACCCACTCTGAGAGATTCATGTCCTTCTTATGCTGAGGACTCCAGAGCTGGCCCCAGCACTGCAGCTGAGGTCTCCCCAGAGCAGAGCAGAGGCAGAATCCCCTCCCTGCCCTGCTGGCCTTGCTGCTGGGGATGAGCCCAGGACACGGTTGGCTTCTTGGGCTGTGAGCTCACATTGCCAGCTCATCTCCAGCTAGTCCTTGCCTGCAAGCTGGATGCTCTGATTCTTTTGATTCCCAGTTCCTCCACCTCAGTTGCCTTATTGTACTTGAGCAGGAGTGACCAGAGCAGTTCTGAGCCTTCCCAAGGCCTCAGCCCCAGCTCTGCTCCTGCTTTTTCCTCCCGAGCGAGCCTGTACCTGCCTCAGCCTACAACCCTCTCTGCCTGCCTGCACACTTGCCTCCATCATCCCATGGGATGGAGAGGGATACAAGAGCAGAGTGGGAGCCCCAAACCCTGCCCAGGACATAGCACTAGAGCTGGGAACATCTGCCATGGCCTTGAGTGACAACTCAGTGCTCTGAGCTGCTGCTACACCTCCATTCACTGCCTGCTCTGATTGCTTCCAGCCTCTGAATACCAGCTCAGACACAGCTGTTTGGGTAGGAAAATAGTTTTGGTTTTGTTTTCTTTTTGTTTCCTCCTGGATTGCTGTGAATGAGCCACATCATAATTAAAAGGCAGTGAGTTGTGGGGCCTGGAATTCGCAGAGGCGTTTGCAGCCTGCTGGCTGCTGGCTGGCTGGAGGCATGGGGTTTGCACGAGGCTTCTGCTCTGCTTTGTCTCACGTGGCTTTTTGGGGAATGAAATCTGACTTCCAGTGCTAGCAAATCATCTGCTGCTTCCCAAAGGTCTGCAGGGCCATTAACTCCCTGGTTTAGCCTTGTCAGAACCCCTGCCATCAGCCTGGATGGTTCACTGCTGGAGGGGTGGAGGCTTTTAGCTCTGGGACTAAAGGCTTTCGCAGGAGGTTAGTGAAGCTCCAGAGCCCTGGGGAGATGCTCAGGTAGGAGAAGGTTTGAGCCCTGGGAGGGGAAAAGGGAAAAGCATCATCAGGGAAAAAAGATCTCCCTCCATCCCCTCTCCCTAGTGGTATTTCTGCACTGCTGAGGCTCTCTGTTCCTCTCCAGGGTTCCCCCACGGAGGAGCTGCTGCCTCTGAGTGACAACAGTGAGCTGATTAATTAATCTGCCTGTCAGCTCTTGGCAGGAAGAAGCTCTGCCATGCCAGCTCTAATTAAACCCAACAAAACCTACCTTTATCTCCAAACCTTGCCACAGGCTGGGATAAGGCAGGAGGCCACCAGGAGCTGAGCTCAGGCAGCTTCATTGCACCCAAGAGCCTGGCACCCACCTCTGCTTCTCATTGAGCATGGAGATGGCAGGGAACAGCTATCCCACCTGGGCTGTGTGACCCTCAAAGGCAGGTCAGGAAAGGGAAAGGTGTGGGTTGGGGTCCTCCCTCCCCTCCAGTGATATCAGACCTCATGGAGGCTGTCAACCTTCTGGCAAATTTAATGCTGAATGTCTTGCCCATGTCTTTTGTCCAAGGGTGGAGTTTCCACTTCAGTTTCCAATCCTTCTAGCAAACCCCTAGGTGCAGGACCGCCTGTGGTCTGTTGGAAGGATCCTAGGTGAAACCTGGTACCTGCTGGCACTCTCCACAACTTCCTGAAAGGAGGCTGGGTTTGGTCTCTTCTCTCAAGGCACAAATGACAGGACAAGAGGAAACAGCCTCAAGTTGTGCCAGGGGAGGTTTAGGTTGGACATGAGGAACAATTTCATTCCCCAAAGGGTTGTCAAGGCTTGGCCCAGGCTGCCCAGGGCAGTGGTGGAGTCACCATCCCTGGAGGGACTGGAAAGCCCTGGAGATGTGGTGCTGAGGCCATGGGTTAGTGGTGACCTGGCAGTGCTGGCTAACAGTTGGACTCCATGATCTGAAAGGTCTCTTCCAACTGAAGTGTTTTAATCCCTTGATGTTGATGTTCCAAATGGCTGGAAAGCAGCAGTTAAATCAGAAATATGTTGACAAATGCAGAGAGGACACAACCTGCTGGCAGCAAATGTGCCAGGCAGGGTTCAGCTGCTCAGATCCTGGCACTTGCTGAGTGCTGACCCCCAGCCCTGGAGCTGCCCACACTGGACCAGCAGCCCCAGTCTCCCTGTGGCACAGCCTTTGGACTGCAGGGAGCTGCTCACCTTGCACTTCTCTTTCTCCTGGCAGAGGACAACTGATCTCATTTAGCTGAGGAAGGCTGATAAGAGCATTAGCATCTGGAGTTATGGCTGGGATGAAGCAGTTGCTTGCAAGGCAATAGCCCTCTCCAGGTCCCTGAGGAAGGGGAAAGGCCAGGCTAAGCCAGGGTGCAGATCCATGTGCACTGGGGCCTTCAGCTGGTGTTTTACCTGGGCAAGCATCATCCACAGCACATCCTGGTGGTCCTCTCCTTCTAGGGGTTGGGGGTTTTTTAGCTATGTATTTTGGGGAACTTTAATTGCTCTATGATTAAGTGACTTTTAATTTCCCTCCTGTCGAAGGTAATCCCATTTGCTCCTTCTTCTCCTTTCTTTCTTTTGCTTTCCCCCTCCTGGAAATGAAATTAACATTCCATCTAATTACTCAGCCACTTCTCTAATTGCTAAAGGGACTGTGGTTGTTGTGCTCCTTTAATTAATTGAGACCTGCAATGTTTAATGCAGAGGAGGATTTATTGGCTGTGGAGCTGGTGTGCAGGACTCATCTGGCAGGAGCAGCTCTGCAGAGAGGGAGGGAGATGCCAGCCCAGAGGGCTAGGAAGGGCTGGAGCAGAAGGGATTTTGGATCTCTTTTCTTTGGACTACAAATATGAAGCAAATTGCTTTCCCTGCTGGTTCAGTTGCCTTTCTGAGTGCCTCCTTTTTAACAGTACTGCAAAACAAACCATGTCCAGAGACCTTCCTACAGTCAACAGAGCTGTGACCCTTGGGATGATCATCTGTCCCTGCTGACAGCACCAGCAGTCCTGAGGGCTGCTGCCCATCTTCTGGCAGGAGCAGCCATGGCTAAAAGCCCAGGAGCAGGAGTAGGAGCAGGACAGGCTTGCCTGTGTGCCAGGAGTGGGAAGCCAAGGGCTGGTGGGCCCTGGGGGAAGACTCTGCTGAGAACAGAGGCACATTCAGGAGAGGAGATAAAGGCTCCTGCTGTGTTTGTCCCGGGGCAGGTTGCTTTGGCTGTGGTCTGGGCAGGAGATTTAAGCAAATCCTTTGTATTTTGCACTGCTGTTGACTAAGAGCACGTGTGCAGCCTGCTCCATGCCTCTGCAAAGGGCAGCCAGGATCTCCCAGCACTGCATTTACCCTTGGAGGTTTTTTACATGCCTGTGGCTCAGCAGCTACAGACCTGCCTCAAGTCCCTGCCTGTGGCTCAGCTGCTACAGACCTGCCTCAAGTCCCTGCCTGTGTCTCCTCTCCAGCCCTTGTTTCTGGGTTGACCTCCACCACTACTCCCAGCATCACAGCTGGGATGTGGCTTGGGTCAGCTCAAAGCCTGGGTGATTCCTCCCTCCCAGTGCACAAGGTCCTGCTCTCTGACTGCTTCACACCTCTTTGGGGCAAAGCCTGCCTCTGGGTGTGCAGTGCAAGGCTCTGCTCTAAGCTGAAGCTTCCATATGTCACCTTAATACCAGTTCCTAAAGGTGCTTCAGCCAAGGGATCTGGATGTTTGGTTTGCAGACCTGACACACATCTGCACCTTCCAGGCAGCTCCATTTCCATGACTGGGGATTTGAAAAGAGGCAGAAGAGCTTTGAAATGAAGCCCTTCAGCCCCAGCAGTTCTCCCAGCACCAGCAGCAAGGTCAGAACTGTAGAATGTCCTAAGCTGGAAGGGACCCACAAGGATCATGGAGCTCAACTCCTCTCTGTGCTCAGGACAACCCCCAAAATGTCTAAGAGCATTGGCCAGATGCTTCTGGAATTCTATCAGCCTTGATGCCATGACTGCACCCCTGGGGAGCCTGTTCCAGTGCTCCACCACCCTCTGGGGGAAGAACCTTTCCCTAATACCCAACCTAATCCTCCCCTGGCACAGCTTCCTGCCATTGCCTGGGGTCCTGTTGCTGCTCAGCAGAGAGAAGAGCTCAGCTCCTGCCCCTCAGCTTCCCCTGCTCAGGAAGTTACAGAGCATGATGAGGTCTCTCCTCAGTCTTGTCTTCTCCAGGTTGAACAAACCAAATGACTTCAGCCATTCCTCCTTTGCCTTCCCCTGGAGCCCCTGGCCTGTGCAGGCAGCTCCAACTGCAAACCCTCTGCTAGAGCTGGAGTCTCCCAGTGGAGCTGGAGTCAGGGACCAGGCTGTGTCCTCAGGACTTGGCTTATCTCTGTGCAGCCTGGAGGAACAGGGCCTAAAGCACCTCCTGGGCTGCTTCACTGCCTTGGGTGCAGCTCAGGCTTGGAGCTGCTCCTTGAGATGTTTCCTATCTGACTGGTGAGAGTGACCCTAATGCAGCTCTTCTCATGGAGATTAGGCTATTGTGGTCGACAGCACTGAGGGCATTAGATAAATCCTCCTGGGAGAGCAGCTCCTCCTCTGCTTTCCCTGGGCAGTGCCAGGGCAATATCCTTGTGCTGCTCCCTGTGCCACCAGCACTCCTCTTGCTGCAGACCAAATTCTGGTTCTTGGTGGTTAACCTGCAGCCCCCAAGGCCATGACTGGGAATGGATCTACAAGGCTGAGCTCTTGCTGCTGGAAGCTCCCAAAGGGCTATCCTGCTGGGAGCAGAAGCTGCTGCTGTCTGAAGGGATATTCTCTAAAGCCATTCCTCTCCCCTGGGCATGTCTGTGGCTCACAGACCCAGTCACTCATCCTCTGTTTTGCTGTGGTTCTAGCAAGGGGGTGAAGCTGGAAGTCCAAAGCCCTGGGGTCCCCAAGGCTGTGGGTGACTTTGCAGAGTAAGGACCATTCCTGGTGAGGGACTTGGAGCAAAAGATGCAGCTGGACCATGGTAAGAGCTCAGCATCCTGTCAGGGCATAGGCTGCTGAACCTCTGAGCACCCTTAGTTCCTCTGCCAGGGAGGGCAATAAGTCAGAGATTCCTAGAATGGTTTGGGCTGGAAGGGACCTTTCAAAGTCACCTAGTCCAACCTCCTGCAGTCAGCAGGGACATCTCCAACTAGAGCATGTTGCTCACAGCCCCAGACAACCTGACCTGGAGTGGTCCCAGGTATGGAACATCTCCCACCTCTCTGGGCAACCTGGGACAGGCTCTCACCACCCTCAGCGGAAACGATTTCTTCCTTCTCTCTAGCCTCAATCTCTCTCTTTTAGTTTCAACCCATCAGCCCTTGTCCTGTCCCAACAGGCCCTGCTAAAAAGTCTCTCCCCATCTTTCTGAGAGGCCCTTGAAGCACTGCAAGGCTGCAGGAAGGTCTCCCTGGAGCCTTCTCTTCTCCAGGCTGAATAAGCCCAACTCTCTCAGCCTGTCCTCACAGCAGAGAGCTTCCAGCCCTCAGATCATTGTTGTGGCCTCCTCTGGCCCTGCTCCCCCAGGTCCGTGTCTCTGCTGTGCTGAGGACTCCAGAGCTGCCCCAGCACTGCAGCTGAGGTCTCCCCAGAACAGAGCAGAGGCAGAATCCCCTCCCTGCCCTGCTGGCCCCCAGGTTGCTTGCAGTTACTCTGAGGTGTGCCAGCCAGTCAGGTCAGTGTCCCAGATGACAATATGCACTTCCAGAGCCAGGCACCTCCAGCTGCCAGCAGTTGTTTTGGAAAAGACCTTGGGAAAGCAAGCTCTGCTCTGTATCCCAAGGATCATGCTCCTTGTGCATCAGCATTCATCCCCTTCCCAGCCAAACCCTACTCCAAGAATGAGTATCACTTGTCTCTGAGAAAATGAAGGCAATTTGACTGCAGGGCTTAAATCTGGTGTAAAATACACTGGGATCTGACTGCTGATGGAGAACATCTGCTCTGTGACCTTCACACTCGAGGAGGTGTGAAACCACTCTTTGGAGATAGCTCTGCAGCAGGCAGGATGCTTTCCAGTGGCTCATTATTGCTTGGGAGCAGAGCCCTGGGCAAGGTCCTGGAGACCTTTGGGGGCATTGCTGGGGGCTGCCTGCTGTGGCTCAGCAGCAATCCAGGTGGTCCAAGTTCAGGTGGAGGTGGAAGGAGTGCAGGTATCTGGGGCAGTTCTGCTGCCAGGGGCTGAGACAGAGCCCAAAGGAACACCAAGTGAGGTGATGGCACTTCTCTTCTTGCCTCTCTTCCCAACAACCCTGCTCAGCCCCTGAGGAGTGACCTGCATGGCTTCTGTCACCCAGTTTCTCCATATCCCACTCCCTTCCATGCATCCCATGTGATATGGAGAAGGGGAGGGACAGATGCTGCTGGAAATCACACCTGGTTGCACGGCTGCAACCTGCTTTGGGGCACTCTGCTTTGGTCTTTTCTTTTAGAGCTTGACCTTCTAATCTGTTCATAATCTGAGCTGGCCTTCAACAGAAGGAGCTGGAGATGGAAAGAGGCAAAGCAACAGCTCTTCTGCTGCACAGCATGTACCCAGAGCTCAGCCCATGGAGAGGAAAAGGAGCTCATAAAGCTCTGAGGAGATTTCCTCTGCCTCCTTCCCAAGCAGAGCAGGCTCGTAACTCACGGTGACAGAGGAGGCTCCAGCAGGCAGGACCCCACCGACAGGGGCTTGCAGGAACCACTTTCAATGAGGAATGTCTTGGCAGCTTCCCAGTTTTCTGTCAGCCTCTTCTGGGCTGCTTTTCTTGTAGCCAGGTCACCTTCAGCTGGGTAATTGAGTCCCTGCTGAGCAGTGAGGTGGGAGGGTGGCCTTTGCTGACAGAGAAGGTGGGGAACTGTCCCTGACAGCCTGCACCACTGGAACATTTCACACCCAGCTCAGAAAACTCTCTTACAGATGAAGTTTTTTCCATTTCAAGAATAAGGGGGTTTTTTTTAGGGTAAAAGCTGAATTTGGGTGGAAAGAAAATAGGTTTTCAGGAACAAAAGAGAGTAGAATTAATCCAAGGTGTCTCTCTCCCAACTCTCCAAGCCAGTAACCAAGATCCAGCCATCCTTAGGCTGGTGGTGCTGGGATGGGACAACTACTGCATCCATGCCATCCCTCCCATGGCTCCTCCAGCTCTGGGATCTGGCTGGCCTGAAACAGGCTCTCATCTTAGCTCCACTTCAGCCTCTGCTGAGCAGTGATTTTAAAGCCTGTTTGATGGCAGCCAGGGTTGGCCTGAAGCCTTTCTCCCTCCCTGGAGATTTCAAGGAGAAAGTCATTGTTTGGCTGATTTTTGTTGACACTCTTGTGTGAGAGTTGCCATGGCTCTGGCCTGACAAACCTCTCCTGGGTGGGAAACCAGGGAATTGGGATGGGGAAGGTGCAAGGCATGGCTGCTGCCATCAGTGGCCAGGGCCAGGCAGGGATACAGGGATGTGGCTGTGCCCAGGGACTGCCACTGACTGGTGTGCAGGCATCTCCACAGCCCTGGCCAGTCCCCAGCACTGTGAGTGACACCAGTTCCCCATCTTCCTGTTTCACACCATCTTCATAGCACCCCTGAATCCAGCATGTTGGGGGCTGGAGGGGACCTCTGGGGATCAGCCAGCCCAACTCCCCTGCTCCAGCAGGGGCACCCACAGCAGCTTGCCCAGGGTCACCTCCAGCTGCCTTGGCAATCTCTCCACACAAGGAGACTCCACAGCCTCTCTGCAAAGCTTGGGCCAGCTTCAACACCCTCACACCAAACAAGCTTCTCCCCCTGCTCAGCTGGAACCTCCTGGCTTCCAGTTTGTGCCCAGTGCCCCTTGGGCTGTCCCTGGGCACCACTGAGCAGAGTCTGGCCCCAGCCAGAATTATGAACAGGCTTGGAGCCAGGCTGCAGCCTCCAATGAGTTTGGGATTCCTTGGGATGCAACTGGTGAGGAAGCACAGGGGAGGTGGAGCTGTGGGAGGGGATGCAGGGACCTCAATCTCCAGTTGCTGTTGCTCTGTAGCTACCTGTCCTGAGGAACCACCCCCCTGGAGCTGAAGAGGGTGTTTGCTGCCCCAGAGGGACTGTTCTCCTCTGCTACAAGGTCTGTGGCCCATGGGGCAGCCTCTAAACCCCTACCCCTGCCCCTGGCACCACTCAGCACCCTCCTGAATTAATGCTGGAGACTCCACAGACAGCTTTGATGAAAAACATCCCCCACAAAGCCCCTGAGGAGTCACCAAGCAGCACTGTGCTCTCCTCTAATGATGTTTTCCTTGTGGTTTGGGTTTGGAATATCTTTCTCTTCCATGAAGAAAGACTTTCCCTCTTGGATTGGAATGCTTTGACTTTATCCCTTGACTTTCACACATTCCTAACTGCTCAGCTCTGGCACCTGGAGCTCAGGAGGAGTTTTCATCAGCAGGCTGCTGACCATCTTCTGCACCATTCTGCCACTGCCCACACATCCACATGCTCAATCCCACTGCCACAGAGCAGTCAGGCTTTCCAAGGGAGCCATGTCCCACCTATCTCAGGTGTGGCTGTTTGCAGCAAGCACAGGGCAAGCACTGCTGTAAGCAGGAAGGGTTTGTCCCATCCTAAGCTGGGATGTGGCATTCCTGGTCACCAGCACTTTCAGCAGGTGTCATCTTGCAGTCCCATCCTCTGGGGAAGGTATTTTATCCAGCAAGATAATAAAGGAGCCAGCCCCAGGCAGGATCCTTCCCTGGCCCATTCCAGCTCCTTCCACTTTGGTTGTATTTTATCTGTAGGGATTTTGTTCTGTCACCCTGGAATTTTTATGACTCCTTTGTGTGTATATAAAGTGATTACCCTGGAACAGGGAGGAATTAATCACTGTTCCTTTGTTAGTTTTCAGGGATTTGTCATGTCTATGGTTTTGTTCATCTGTCATCTCCAAATGTGGGGTCCATGGGCTAGCTGACATTGAAAATGACTTAATTGCTCAGATGTTGCCCCTTGGTGTTCATGGACACTTGTTCACAGTGGATTTGGGGTGTGACATTATGTCCCAGGTATTTTCTGGCTGGGTTCAATTTTTTCCCTCTATCCCAGTGGTTCACAACATCTCCTTTTGCTCTAGATCATGTCTCTGAGCTCCAGCATCTCCCAACAGGTGGATGGGGCAAGCAAGACTGCATAGAGAAGCACCAACCTGCAGCACATCCCTCCTGTGGTGAATGATGTGAGAACCCAGGACCATGAATGGCTCTTGCAAGACAGTATCATAGAATCAGGGACTGGTTTGGGTTGGAAGGGACCTGTGAAGATCATCTCAGCCCAACCCTCCCCTGCAGCCAGCAGGGACATCTGCAACTAGAGCAGGTTGCTCCCAGCCCCAACCAACCTGACCTGGAATGGTTCCATCTGAGGTGTCCCTGTGCAGTGTCTGGTCCCTGTTCTCCAGCCAAGCTGTAGATGCCTCAGGGGAGCAGATTGAGCTTCCCCTGGTGTCTGCTGACAGCTGGCTCCAGCAGGATGAGCTGTGGGGCCAGGCAGGCACTGCCTGTGGGGCCACCAGGACAGGCTGACGTTTGGGCTCTTGGCAAACGCTGCAGGATAGATGGAAACTTGATGTCACTGAGAGTATGAGCCACATCATTAGGAAGAGGGTCATTAAGAGATGCAGAGTCCAGGCTCTGCTTCCTGAGAGCTCTGCAGAGCCTTCCCAACATCATGTGCTTCTGCTGTGCCTCTCTAATGGCTTCGATGCTTTCTTGGGCACGTTTGCTCCTGTTCCATCCAGGCTGTTTTGCATTAAATTGTTTGTTTAGGAGCTACTGGGGTTTTTGGCAAGACAGCAGTTGTCTTCTGTGGGTTGCAGAGCAGGAGGGTGTCAATTGAGGCTGCTTTGCAGACATCTCAAGGTGAAGAGAGAAGCAGCTGCTCCTCACCCCACTGATCCCACCATCGTGCAGCATCCTGTGGGCTCGAGCCAGGTGGCCTTTGTGGCTGTGGCACTGCTGGGGCCATGGAGACCCAAGGCAACCATGGCCCTGGCTCTGTAGACCACTCCTGGGAAGGTCTTCCAGTGGGGCAAGGTCACCCAAATCCCAGAGCCCCAGTGAAACCCTCCAGACCCTTAGACACACTAAAGAAAACAGTCCCAGGGTATTAATGCCTGCAAAAACAAACACTGGGAAGACAGAAGGAAGGAGGCAGCCATGAAGGGAGCTCTGAGCTTCTTCTCTAGACCTCCAGTCCCTCCATGGCCTATGGTCCTTGCCTCCCTGAACACCCCTAGCAAGAGCAGCTTCTGCAAATGTCTTCAGCTGTGCCCTAAGCAGGTCTGTCCCAGCATGGCTGCTCTCCAAGGGGCACCTGCACCCCTCCCAAAGCCAGCTCTTGCCTCTTCTTTGTGTCTCTTCAACACCTCCAGCACCCACATGGCCACACAGCATCCTGATTTCCAACAGGACAAAGCTGTGCTTGGGTGGCTTTGCTCACAGAGGACTTCCAACCAGAGGAGACATGGCATGACCAGGGGAGATGCTGCAGGATCTCAACATGCTTCCTTGGGGCCTTGCAGAGGTTCTCCCTCTCCTTCTCAGCACTGGTGTATTCAGCACCTCCTTCAGAGAGGTGTCTGAAGGTGTTCCTGGGTGTGCAACTTGCTGCTGAGCTGGATGAGTATTTCAGGGAAGGTGTTAAAGGTCAGAAGGGACATCTGGAGGTGATGAATCCAAACTCCCAGGCAGGGTAGGGCTTCACCCAGGTTGCTCTGGGCCTTATTCTGAGTTTTGACCATGTCCAAGGTTGCTCAACTCTCAGCTGAGAAGGGCTGCTGGAGGAGAGGCTGAGGAAGGAGAAGTTATCCCTGATTCTGGTGGCTGCCTGGTCCTGGAGAGCCCCCTGGGGATGGAGGGGGCCTGCTCGAAGCTCTAGGTACAAGAAGGCAGGAGTCATGGGCTTCAACCCTTCCACACAAGAGTCTGTTGGGTGGAAGCTGATGCTGAGCATGTCCCAGACAGGAGCCTCCAGAGCAGCACTGCCAAGGACTTAGGGTGCAGATGTGGTGGGGAGCACTGGGAGGCTCTCTCCATCCCAGTTTGCATCTGCATGTTTAAGGGAGTTTAGGGGTATTTAGTGGTGGCTAGGTATGTTTATGAGCTCACCCCTCTACCTGGGACTAGAACAGGCAAGGGAGCTCTCCTAAGAGAGGCTCCATCATCAGAGAGGTCCCAAAACTGCCCCAAGATGGGTGACACCTCTGTGCCTCTGGGCTGGGCCCTGGGAAGGCCACACCTCCAATCCTGGGGTCAGCTTTCGGCTCCTCACTCCAGGAAGGACACTGAGGTGCTGGAGTGTGGCCAGAGAAGGGCAAGGAAGCTGGGGAAGGGTCTAGAGCACAAGTGTTGTGAGGAGCAGCTGAGGGAACTGGGGTTGTGAACGTTCTCAGCTGCTGATAGCTCTCTGGGACAAGCCACCAGGCTGATGTGTACCTGTCCCCCTGTCCCATGTGCTGCTCAGACCCCCCTGGCACTGGTGTCATCAAACACATCCTGAGCTGAGTGGAGAAAGAGCTCTGTGCAGCTGTATCCCTCCAGGAGCCACTGGAGATGGATGGGGGAGGCTTGAAAACGCCTTCAAGCCCCGGTCCTGCAGGAGAGGTCCTGGAGAGGCACAGCTGGATGAAAGCAGCCACATCTGGGTTGTATTCCCGGCTAGGCTCCAGCCCTGCTGCTGGGGCTGGGCTCATTCCTCCCTGCTCCAGGCTGCTGCTTCCCTCCTGCCATGGCTGGAAGAGTTCTGGAGGCAGGGGTGGGTTCTCTTCCCTGACCACCCCCTCATACACACAGAGCCCCCCCTGCAGCCCCAGCTTTGGGGGTGGCCTGAGGGTTTTTATGGTGCCACTTCATCCCATTTTTGACACTACTGTTGAGGTGTTAGGCATTGCTCCAGGCTTTCATCTGTCCCCAAACCCAAGCAAGTCTCTCCCATCCAAACCTCTTCCCCACCTGGCAGTTAACTTTAGTCCTTATTTTCTCCCTGGTGCTTCCCCTATAGAAACAGGATTTCTCTTTCCCAGTTTTCCAGTCAGAACGGTTCTATTCGGGGATCTTTGTTTATTTGTTTGTTCGGTGGAATTTGGGGTGGTTTCCAGGAAAGCTGAACCCTCTCCAGCCTCTAGCACGGTGTTGGAAAAGCCTTGACGAAAAGCTAGAGACTGCTGTGCCGCAGCAGTCCTGCCGAGAGGTGGCTTAGCTGATGTCTTCAACTAAAGATGTGCCCTGGGCTGGGGGGTTTGGGTACCACTCTGGGGTCATGTGCCTTGGCCTGGGGGCTTTGGCTTCAGGGGCAACGCTGCGGGGCCTGGGAACAGGGAACTGGGGGAGAGAGGGGTGATGATGGGGGCAGCACCGAGGGGTCTAGGGCAGGACCAGAGTCCAAGGGCGGGGAGCTGAGGGAGAGGTGCGATGCGGGGCAGATGACCAGGGCTTCGGGGCGTGCCCGGAGAGGTCTGGCTGCTCCCGGGCGGNTGGGGCTGAACCAGAACCGGGACCTCTGGGCTCGGCGGGCACGGGAACCGACACCGGAGCGCAGCTCCGTTCGGGACCGGGCGGAGGCGGGACCGGGCGGGGCTGGGGCACCGGCCGCTCCAAACCCGCCTCCTGCCGCGGGGAGGAGGCGGTGGCCGAGCCGAGCCGAGCTCTCACCGTACCAGAGCCAAGCTCTTCCGAGCCGAGCCGTTACAGAACCGGCCGGTGCCGAGCCCAGCCGCGCACAGCCGAACTGAGCCGAGCCTGGTCGAGCCGAGCCCACCCGAGTGCAGCCGAACCGAGCCGAGTCCAGCCGAGCTCAGCCAAGCCGAGCCGCTCCGCTTCTCGTCCATGGCGGATCCCGGCCCCACGCGTGTCCCGGTCCCGATCCCGATCCCAGTCCCGGCACGGAGCCGCCGCTGAGCCCCGCGCACCGGCCCGGCCTCCAGGTAAGAGCCGTGGGCAGCCCCGGGCACCTGCCCGTCTCCGGGACCGATACTGCCCCTCGCCCGGCGGTGCGGGGCCGGGGGCTGCTCTGGGGATCTCGACGGAGCCTCTTCTCCCCCTTAGCCCCACGGTGCTCGGTCTCGTGCTTCGCTGCTTGTCATCGCACCCCAGTGGGATCGGGTGGTGCCACCCTAAAAAGAGACAGAATAGGATCCTTTGGGCTTTCTTGGAGGATGGGGAGGGGGAAGATGGTCCGGGAGCATCCCCCAGCTCCCCCTCCCCGGGATCCGGGAGCATCCCCCAGTTCCCCCTCCCCGGGATCTGGGAGCATCCCCCAGTTCCCCCTCGGGATCCGGGAACATTCCCCAGCTTCCCCGCGGGGTCTGGGCTCATTCCCCAGCTCCCGCCGGGTCCAGGCTGCAGGAGGAGTTCTCTTGGTACTTGGAGATGGTCCCGGAGGCAGGAACACAAACAGGGCTCAGGGTGCAGCTCGTTCGCGGGGGGGTGGAAATGTCTCCTGTCTAAATATTAGTTTAAGAAACGGAAGGATCTGCTGCCGAGCTCCATCTGCATCTGCAAACCCCTTCCCCTTCTCCCGGCCTTGGGCTGAGCCCTGGTGACCATATCCAGAGCTCTGCAGGGGCTAGAGGTGAACCTCACCCCCAGCCTCCAGGGAGGGAATTTCCCTCTCCTGCTGTGCTCCGTACCAAGGCTTCCAACAAAACAACCTAGACCTCGGGTGGCTTTTATTGCACATATATGGTAGCTTGTAGCCAGCACTGATTTAAATCCTATTGTCTCTTCGGGAGCCAATCCCCAATTCGGCACTAGGTCGAGGCTGTGGGTTGTGGTAGCAGGAGAAGGGACTGGTGGCTCTTGGAAGGAGTGTGTGAGTCCTAGTCCTCTACTGAAGTCCCAGATCTGAAGCCAGGATTATCTGTGGATCCCAAATTCAGCTTCTCATGTCCGTGGGTGCTCCCAGATTTAATAGACAGAAGAGGCAGAGATGCTGCATGGCACAAGGCAGGGAAGGAGGGGGATGGACAGACACACAGACAGACATGGGACTGTGCAATATTTTAGGAGGTTTTAGCACTTGTTTGGAGGTTTTTAGATGTTGGTTTTATTTGGGCCTTTGGTTCAGCCCCAAATCTACCTGCTGTGGCATTGACTCCAGGTTGCAGAGCAGAGCCAGTGATGCTGTGCCTGAGATCTGCGCTGGATTGTGGCTGTGCCTGGTGTGAGCATCCTCAGTGTCACCATCAGCCAGTGGCAGGCTGCAGGCTCATCCTGTGCCTTGATCCCCAGCTTGTATAGGGCTGGACTGGAGGAGGGAAATGAGACTTTTCCTCCATTTCTACACCTCCAGCTTGTGTCTTGCCTGGAGGAAGGAGCAGAGGAGGTGTAGCACATCCCAACCCTGGCTGTGGACCCCGGAGGATGCTGAGCTGTCCCTCCTGCTTTGCCATCAGTCTGTGCACGCTTGCAGCTATTTGGCAGCAGGATGCATGGCCACAGGATTTGCAAGGGGAGAGCCCAGCACCCTCCAGGCCTTGTGGCATCCAGCTCTTGGGCTGTCAAGAAGAGGAGCTGATCCATTCTGCTGTGACACAGCCAGGGGAGGACAGGCAGGTTCTGGCACGGCTCTGGTGTCCCTTCTCCATGGGAGATGAGCACTCCTGAGTGGTGCTGGGGCTGCACTGGGTGCCCTCCCACGGTGCACTCGTGAATCACAGCTCTGTCTCTGCCATCTATCTCCCTTCTCACCCAGCAAAAGGCTCCTCATCAGCTGCTGTTGGGCTGCTCTCCTATGGCTGTGCCAGGCTTGGGGTGCTCCAGAGCATGCTTTTGAGGTTGATTCCCTCCTTTAGGGGACTGCAAGATTTGCAATATTCACTTTTTGAGGTCAAGGTACCTTTCATGTGACTCTAACCACAGACCAGCTGGTAGTGTGGCCAGAGCAGGTGGCCCCTTGGCTGTCTCCAGCACAGCTATTGCCACGGTGACATTTGGCATGGGGTAGGAGAGCCCTGTCCTGGGACATGCTGAGCCACCATCCCCACGCAGGGGTGGCCTCAGGGGATCACAAATTGCCAGCCATCAGTGGCCCATTGATGTCCCTCACTGCCTACAGAGCATCTCATGGTACCCAGCAGGGGCTGAGCCTCAGCAGAGAGGGTGGTGCTGAGAGCAGGGAGGGTCCAGGGCCTGTTGCAGAAGGTGCAGTAGCACAGCTCTAGACTGGTGTGGATTTACTGGTATGTTTTGGGGTTTTTTTCCACTGGTGCCACTGGGAACTTCATTGCTGGTCTGAGCTGAAGCACACATGCACAGTCCCACTTTCAGGACCCTCACTAAGCCCAGCCAGAGCAGCAGCATGTGGTCCTGTTTTCTACTCATCCCCCAAATCCTGGATGCTTTAAACAGGCTTTGAAAATTGGCATTCATTTGGTTCCTTTGGGGACATGTTTTTCTCCCTGGGAAGGACTAGGAGTGGGCTTACAGCTGCTTCACCTCAGCTAACAGCCTGTTAAAAAACCAAGCCAAGATGAATTGAGGACTCCCTAAAGCCTGCAGCTCCCAGGGCTCAGTGTGGGGAGGAGGTGAGGACCTGGGTACCAACCACTCCACTCCCACCGTGCCAGGGATCACTTGGCACCCCAGGAGTGCAGCCATGGGCTGGACCAGTCATCTGCTCCGTCCTCACCATTGACTGAAGTGCAGAAATCCCACCCAACCCAGCTTTTTGTGGGGTTTGGCTAGTTCAGAGTAGCCTTTCCCCATGACACTTGGAGGAGAGGAAGAGAAACTCAGACTTGCTTCCTCCTGGTTGTGCCAAGCGTGGTGCAGAGATGCTGTCGTGTGAAGGAGCATCCTGAGCGCATCGGAACGAAGCAGCCCCCTCTGCCATCACCTTGGGAAGGGAAATGCCACAAGCAGTTTCATTCCCTTTGCTCCCATCACAAAACCCAAAGCAGGCTCACTTGGGAGCTCAGCATCCCACGAGCTAAATTGAAACAGTCTCTTTGCCACTGCCTGCTCCTCCAAGGACGGCAGCAAAGCATTTCCTTCCGCGGCTGTTCAAAGGCCACGTCGCCACCATGTCAGGCTCCTAATTACTGATGTCAGTCTCATCAATGCTGCTTTTTTTCTGAAGGGGTTGGATTTTAATGGAACCACTTTTCTTCTTCTTTTCTTTTCCCCCCTAAACTCCCTAGCAAAAAAGATCTCCTTTGAACTTCATCCAAAGGGATGGATGGAGGCAGCACAGCCCTGCCCAGCCCGAGGGGCTGACGTCCCCACACAGCCTTAGTGCAGCAGGAGATGCCCCAGGAGGGGAACTTCCTCCTGTAGCATCACTCCCAGGCTGCTATCAGCCAAGGCAGGAGTTACATTTTTCTTTATTTCAGCAGTTTTTCTGGTGGTGCTTGAGGCAGGGTGATAAATCCTATCAGGGAGCTCTCCTGGCTGATGCAGTGTGCTGAGCAAGGAGGTGGCTCATAAGCAGGCTCCTGGCTGGGGGGTTTGCTCTAACAGAGCTCCAGGTTTTAGGGAGTCCTCAGTTCATCTTGGCTTGGTGTTTTTTAACAGGCTGTAGCTGAGGTGAAGCAGCTGTAAGCCCACTCCTAGTCCTTCCCAGGAAGAAAAACATGTCCCCAAAGGAGGCAAATGAGTGCCAGTTTCCAAAGCCTAGTTAAAGCACCCAGGATTTGGGGGATGAGTGGAGCAAACAGCCATCAGCAGGGGGGGGTCTCAGAGGCTGGGGAGGGCTGGCAGCCCACCACCCTTGCTGTGCTGAGGCCGTGGCAGCTCCAGGGGCAGCTGAGCATCAGCAGAGACATTTAGGTCAAGTCCTGGGCTGAGAACCACTTTTGCCCCATCTTTGCCATCTCTGAGTCTTCTCCCATGGTGGCAGAGCTGTTTGCAGAAGCACCAAGTCCCTGTCACTGAATAGACCATGGACTTCTGCTCAGCTTGAGGAGCCTTTTTTTTTGCCTTTAATAATGTTGGTTTTGGCTGTGCTCTGGCAGGGCTGGTTGGGAGCACAGGGTGTAGTTAGTGCTGGCTGATGATGCTCTCTGGCCCTCCCCTGTAAAGCAACACTGAGGCTGTTGGACTTGGAGCAGGTGGCTGGTGGCTGAGGACCTCTTGGCACCATAAAACAGGGCAGAGCCCCCAGTCCTGCTGTCCTCCTGGAGCAAAGCAGGGTCAGCTCAACCCTGTGCCACTGACCACAGACAGCACTGCCAGCCAAAATCCCAAATCCCCAAGGAGTCCTTCCCAGGTCATGGATCCTTGAGGAGCTCTGGGCTGCAGCCAGCAGAGCCATGCCAGGAGGAGCAGGCAAGGGATGGTCCCAGCAAGGTGCTGGGGTGGCCTTTTGGCTTTTCCCTGGGCTTTTCCCTCTCTGCTGCCTTCCCCATGACAGGCAGGGATGTTGTGCAACACAGGGGGACCAAAGCCAGCCAAAACCTCGAGGAGGAACCAAAACAGCTTTATTGCCCTGAAGCAGGTGCTACATCCCACCCAGAGCCACACTGATCCACGGGATGTCCTTCCAGGGTGTCCCTGAGGAACGCCTCGCCTCTGATTTCATAGGGCAGCTGTTGCTTTCATTAAGTGGTGCTGGCTTATTAAGAGCACATTTTTGAGGCTTAGCAGCTCCACAGAACCATCTGGGAGGGACAGTGCCAGTGGCAGAGCTCCTGCTCGTGGCAGGAGGACGTGGGAGGTGGCCACTGGCAGCAATTCTTGGCTGAGTTGAGTTGATGTTGGTGGCATCACCCTGCTGCTCCAAACCAGGGTGGGGACATCCCTGTTTAGTGCTCAGGGGCTGTTTGGTGGGAGGCAAAGGGGAGCCTGGAAGGTCCCAAGTAGGATTTGGGTGGCACAAGCCCTCTGAGCATGAGTAGAGGGGCATGAAGGGATGGTGATGTCCAGCTGTGTCCTGGCAAAGCATCCCTTGTGGTTAGGATCTCCACAGCAGAGGACTGATGGGGAGGAGAAGAGGTCTGGCTCCCTGCCTGCCTGCCTGCAAGAGCAGATCCAAGGATGACTGATCTTCTCTATCCCCAAAGACTGGCACAGGAGCTGTGGTGGGATGGACTGTCCTGGCCATGGGTGACAGAGGAGAGGTAGTCTACAACTGCCTGAATTCTCTTTACCACTACCTGAGGGGAGGCTGGAGCCAGGTGGGTATCAGTCTCCTCTACTGGCTCACCAGGGAGAGGACAAGAGGAGATGGCCTCAAGTTGCACCAGGGCAGGTTTAGATGAGATAGCAGGAAAAATGTCTTCCCTGCAGGAGTGGTTAGGCATTGGCCCAGGCTGCCCAGGGCAGGGGTGCAGTCACCAGCCCTGGAGGGGTTCAACAGACATCTAGATGTGGCCCTTAGGGCCGTGGTTTAGTGGCATGGTGGTGCTAGGTTGATGGTTGAGCTTGATGATCATGAAGGTCTCTTCCAACCTTAATAATTCTGTGCTTCTGGGGCATCAGCACAGGGCTCCCCAGCAGGATGAGGACAGTGACAGGGTGCAGGGCTTGGCTCTCCTCTTTCCTGTGCCACCATCCACCTTCTTGCTGGAGCTTTTCCTCCAGCTGTGCCCTTTATCTTCCAGCAGAGCTTGCTTTCATTTCCTCTTGCTCTGAGCAGCACCAGCAGGTCCTGCTGCAGCATCTGGGCTGGGAAAGGTGAAAAATAGGCAAAAAAGGAGCAGGTTGTCCCTGCCCACATCACCCCATGGTCCTGCCTTCCCCTTGTTGCCAGCATCGGCTCCTCCACAGGAGCATGGGCAGGATTTGGGCAGCCAACCACCTTCCCTCTCCAGAGAACATCTTGTGCCAACCTGCCATCAGCTGGGGACAGGACAAATGATCCTGGTGATCCTGATTTCTTAGCCACAAGCTCAATTGGATCATGTCTGGAACTGCAGGAGATGGTGGGAAGGACAGTGCCTCCCCCACCTATGTCTGGGATGGCTCAGGTGTTGTCAGAGGGCTCAGAAGGCAAATCTTGTCTTTGTAGGAAGGTTCCATGTGGGAATCCTCCAGTCCCTGAGGGCATCCCAAGAGGATTGTCCCCCACAGTGACAGGAAAGCTCAGGGAACTTGTCTTGATGATGCTATGCCACCAGTTCAGCATCTCTGCATGCAGAGGCCCAGGTGACCCCAACCCCTTCCCTTTTGGAGACCCTCCAGCTATCCCAACCTTCTCTTATCCCAAGCATCTCTGAGACTTGAACTTCCTCCACCTAAAACCTCCATCCCCAGGCCACTGCCATCACTGTCTCAGGAGGAATATCTCCTAGGTTCTCTCTGGAGCAGCACTGAGTGGTTCAAGATGTCAGCAGTGCCTGCTGGAGGTAGACAGAAAACGCTGAGGGACCTTAGCCTGGGCAGGCTCCAAAGCCCAGGGGAAGGGGTCAGTGCCACTTGGATTTGCAAACCTCTCTCAGGTCTCTCTGCCCTCAGCACAGAGCTCTAATCCCTGAAGGGCTCCTGGAGCAGCAGAAATGCTGGAGAGAGAGGGAATTGGGGAGAGCAGATATTGGGAATTCCCAGGGCTGGGCTGGAGGTGGCATCAGCATCTCCCAGGCTTCTGGCTGGGATGCTGGGGGGGGTTGCAAATGGGTGCTGGTGTTGAGGGGTGCTCTTGAGGGATGTGGATGGGTGCTGTTGTTGAGGGATGCAGATGGGTGCTGTTGTTGAGGGGCATGGGTGCTGTTGAGGGATGCAGATGGGTGCTGTTGAGGGATGCAGATGGGTGCGGTTGTTGAGGGACATGGGTGCTGTTGAGGGATGCAGATGGGTGCTGTTGTTGAGGGACATGGGTGCTGTTGAGGGACACAGATGGGTGCTGTTGCTGAGGGACATGGGTGCTGTTAAGGGACACAGATGGGT